>JACEIK010003014.1:145576-169399 GCA_018107945.1 Datura stramonium
CTCCATGACAGTGATATTGTAGTTAGCTAACAGGTCCCTCGCTTATCTTGATGGTGTGATCAAATATGTATTGATTAAAGTGGAAAAGTTCATCTTGCCCCTGGACTTTATAATCTTTGACTATGAAGATGATGAAGCATATCATATCATTTTGGGAAGAGGATTCTTAGCCACGTAGACATAGTGATTAAGGTGAAGTCGGGCAAAATGTCAATTACTGTGGATGGCCAAGAGGCAGTTTTTGATGAGTTCATGGTGGCAAGGTTTCCTCCCATTATGAGAATTTTACAATGAGGCCAATGGTAAAGTCTAGAGCATCTAAGCAGGCGGTTGACCAACATGTGTTTCATGGGAACTAGGCAAGTCAAGATACTAATCATCTCACTCAAGCGAAGGAGTGAGAAGTCTTGTGTTGTGCCGCGATATTAAATCAGGCTCTGCATGGGAGGAAACTCATCTTTTTAACATTTTTTATTTTTGTAGGGACGAATAGGGTATTTGAGCTGATAGAGCGGGGAATAGAAGCTAAAAAAAATCTATGTTTGTGGTGAAATACCTGGCGTAGGGCACCAGGTGTTTAAACTTCAGAAGGAAAAAAATTCAGGTTGGTGCATTAGGGGGCACACCATGCTAGACCCAAATCATGAAGAATTTTTTTTTCTAAGTGTCTGGTGAGGTGGGTGGCGCGTTGCGCTAGCTATATGTTGACCAAAATATTTTTGGTGTAATGGTTAAAATATTACCCAAGGACCTTAAAATTACAAAAGAACCATGCCCTACACCTTTATTTTAAATCCCCATTCATATTCTCTTGCTAAAAGTCAAAAGTAAAAAGCCAATAAAATTCTCTCTCTTCCCCTCATTAGGCCGTAACTCTCCCCTCCCCTTTTTTACCATTGTTGTCTTCTCCAATGTGCTCGGTGAAGCTATTTCTTCCACTCAAAAGTATTTTTCTTCTCTCTTTGTTATTTAATGTTACAATCATGTTCCCATACTGTTCTTTCCCAAGATGAAAGACCCAAAAATCACCATTATTTGTGAGAATTTTGAATTTCACAATATCGGTTTCCATATCTTCAATTTCTTAAGTTCTTCCATAATAATGCTATATCCTTATTTGGATTGCTTGTTGTTGTTTGATTTTAGTGATTTTAAGTTGTGGGTGTAAAGCGGGTGATGATTTGAATTCATGAAATTGGTGGGTTGGAACATTGATAGTAGAGAGAGAAAGTTCTTAGTTCTTGAAATTCTTGAATGTAAAAATTCTTGGATTGTTGAAATAACTCATGTAATTCATTATGGAACGTAGTACATATCATGTTGATTGTTGATTGAAGTTATTGTGACTATTTCCATATGTGGGTTGTTTGAATTATGACCAAAAAGTGGAAAAGTGAAGGGAGTGGCCAAAGTGAGGCATTCTTGAAGAAAGAAAAGAAAAGAAATATAGGAGAGATGTGAGAAAATTCATGAACATGTTTGTAGTATAAAGTTAGTGAATAATTTGGGTTGATGAGATTTAGGATGATAATGGGGGAAGTCTGAGTACCCTGTTTAACAAATTCTCACGGGCATGCTAGAGAATTAAGTGTGAGTTCATCTTGCACCTTTTACACCTAATTAACTAGCCTTGTTGTTCATGAAATAATATTGTAAAGTTCGTGTTGGTAGTTTGGCAGGTATTATGGCATCACAATCTGATAAAGGAAAAGAAGTGGTAGCTGTTGACAAAGGTCTTAAGCAGCTCAGGAAGGGAACAAAAGGGTCGAGTTCGACAGGGGCCAAAGCCCCCGTACTAGGAGGTTTGGAGGGCCATAGAGCCTCATGGGCTTAAATGGTTTAATGCACAAAAGGAGGCCAAGTATGCTCTGGAAAACTGGATTAATGAGGGACGCCTTGCACTTGAGTAACCTACCATCCACGACACTGTCCGTGAGTTGGGATTGAGATACGTGTTTGAGAAGCCTGAGGAGTGCAACCTCACTTTGGTGAGAGAATTCTATGTCAACTGGGATACTTCCTTCGGAGAGAGCACCAAATTCAAAATACGGGGTCAAGTGGTTTGCTTAAGTGTTAGGTCATTTAATGCTTTCCTTTGCACGCCTATGGTGGACCTATTGATGTATGCCATATTTATAGAGAAGCCCTCATATCATGACATTCGCCATACACAATGTGGTAAGCATTCATCTGCCCGTTGGGAAAGGGACCATAATGACACCCATTCTACACTCTCGTTCTCCTACTTAAATAAGGAGGTGAGAGTCCGGGTCAAGCTTGTCTGTGTCATACTCCTGGGACACACACCACAAAGATTAATAGAGAGAGAATTGTATTGGTGTATATGATGATGAAAAGACTGCCAATAAATTATGGTACAGTGCTCAGAGATAACATGAGGAGATCCCGTGACAACTGCCGATGGAAGTACTGTTATGGCAGCCTTCTTTCCCAGTTTTTAAGAGAGGCTGGCATTGAGAAGAATATGTTGATCTTCATCTTCCCCTAACAGGGAACTTGACCGGCAAGATGATGGATATGACAAGGGGCAAGGAGCTGCCAACTCTTCAGTTCCACTTCTCACTCCCACTGATCGTTAGACTAGGGATGATAGCTAGATAGGTCGCATGTTTGGGATACTAGAGCTGCAGTAGAAGATTGGAGGCAGACTTGCCACTGATGAGGAGATGTTAGCACTGGAGGAGTGATACCTACTCACTGAGAGTGCAATACTGATGTAAAGAGTGGGACCAACTTTCGCGGAGACTCAAGATGATTATAAGGCCATAGTGTTGATTGATGATGTTGATGTCATTGATGATGATGATGAGGATGATACTACCACAAGATCTAATATGTTGATGGCTAGGATGATGATGATGATGATCAGGAGTATAATCCTAATGATAACGATTGTGCTTAGAGGCCGAGGAAGTTCTTCTCTCCCTACTTGATATGATTGTGTGTGCACTGGGGACAGTGCACTGTCTAAGTGTAGGGTGGAGGAAATAGATTTATTGTTTATTCTATCTTCGCTAAATTTGTAGTGGGCTATAGCATTAGTTATCATTCTCTATGGTAGCTGATTTTTGATTGATAGAACCACGGTTTGTAATAGCTATTAATGGTTGGATGCTTGTGAACAATGATGATGCCTTGTTACTTGTTATATGATCGTCTCTACATAGTTTTGTTATTTTTTTAATTGAGAGTCATTTTTTTGTTTTGTGTCGTCGTAGAGGTAGTGACCCTTTCTGATGATAGATGGATGATGACCGTCTTAAGAAAAATTAGTCACAATTTTCTTTTCATTTTCTAGGATGGAGTCAAAACTACTACTTGTATGCTCTTTGATATTCCACTTAGAAACTAAGCTAGAGGCAATGAAGTGGTCATCTTGAAGGCATAATAAGTAAGAATCCATGAGAGATGCATAGGTTCTTTAAATTGACTGAAAGAATAAATTTTTAGGGCTTAATAATCAAAAGACATTCAATGTGATTGTGTAGACATGTCGCCATAGGAAACTAACTAACATCATGATGCCATGAGATGTGAGATTTAATTGTTGTGTTTTATACATAATGTAACATCTCAAACTTGCCTACGGGTATGTATGATAACTAGTTTTCAAGGAGTTAAGATATGATCAAGGCATTTATTTGAAAAAGTCATGTCTTCCATGTTTGTTGTACCTTCCTGAACATTATCCCTAGTTAACCCCCTTGAGACATAAGCCTTAATTTTCTTCTTATCCACAAAAGAAGCTTATCCATTTTTGTTGTGCGACCTCCACAATTTTTAATCCAAAGATAGTTTTAGGAACTTTAGGAGTTAAGAATGAGGAGTCTATCAAGGTAGAAAAGTTAAGGGAAAGGAAAGAAAGAAAAATGTGTGGATGTGATGATAAGAAGAGTAACTAGAAAAGGGGTTCCCACAAAAGATGTTGTCTACTTGATGCTAGAACATTCATAAAATATTTTAATGGTTGATTATTTTTTTTGAGCTTATAAATAGAAACGAGCAGTCAAGTAGTGAAAAAGGGGTATGAAAAAGAAATAAAATAGGTTTAGCAAAGTGAAACGTGAACAATAAGGAAAAATGGTGGACTAGGAAAAGAAAAAATGTCTTAAAGTGCTTAGGATTGGTAGTCACTATCAAAGAAAGATCATTTCTACTGATTCCTTAGCCGACGTTACAACCAAGAAAAGTCCTTACAATCTTAATCTCTTTGAAACAACTAAGAAGTCTACTTTAAATGAAAGGAAAGCTTATGATATAATACATCATTTGTGAGAGAGAGTATGCCTTGCTTATTACGATTCATGTTTGGCATTGATAATATGCGAGAGGAACATCACGAATGTTAGGGGCACAAGATATCTAAGTCGGTGGATTATGCGTTGCATTTTTTATACTTAATCATGTTAGCCCTATTTTAAAAAGACGAGTCATTTATAAAAGCTATGTAGTCTTGAATTTGAAAACTTCCTTGTGTGTTTGATATGAGTTGTTATGAATTGATGAACTACTGATGCATGTACTCTGTGCTAGCTGCTTGAGTGAGGATTGATAGAGGTGCCAAGTGGTGAGAGAACAGATGAGTTTGTGCATATAAATAAGGATTGTTCAGGGACAAACAATGTTTTAAGTGTGGGGTGGTGAAGTTGGGCATATTGTTGTGCCTATTTGCCATGTTTTTACCAATAGTTTACATTGTTTCGAGATCATAATCTCTATGAAATGCATGAATTCATGTTTATGTGTTTATTGTGAGCTAATAAATGTTTTTAGATGTTTTGATCATGACCCAAGGTGTGAAGAAAGAAGAGTTGGCGAAAATTGGCTAGGCGAGATAGCTGGTGTGGAGCGCCAAACCCCCAACTTCAGAGAAAATTATGCTAAATTTGGTGCATTGGACGGCATGGCGCGCCAGGGCCTCAACTTCAGAGGAATTTTTTGCTGAACACCTTGGCGAGATGAGTAGAGTGGCGTGCCAGAAGCATTCCAGACTTAGGAAATTTTTCCAACACTTTGGTGCATTGGATGGAGTGGCGCGCCAGACTCAAAACTTCAAAGAATTTGACTAACACCTTGGTGCATTGGCTGGTATTGTGCGCTAGAGGCAAACTTCAAAAGAATTTCAAGTCAAAATTATGGTGCAGTAGATGGTGTGGCACGCCAGGACCATTTTGGGATGGATTTTCAAGTTTAAAAGTTGCACTTCTCAAGGGAAAAAGAGTCATTGGATCCATGCTTATAAATATAACATCTATGGCATTTTGTTAGGAATCATTCATCGTATTGATTAGTTTGTACACAGTTCTTGGAGGAAGAGACAAGTTCATTTTCTAGGTTTCTTATTTAACTTATATTTTTGATTCGAATGATGAATTCTTTAGTTTTTCACTTGAACATGAGTGGCTAATCTTTTTTTCTAGGGTTTTGTCCATAGCAGATGGTTGAAGTTTGAAAATTTGTTTATGCAAGTTCTTGATTCTTCTTAAAGGTTGTTTATACTTACTTATGTTAATTACTTATTCGTTAGCTTGATAACCTCATGAATATATCTATTGGGTTTTGGTTGAACTCAGGAGAGGGAACGAAGAGGGTTAAAAGTAAGTGTAAAATAGGTTTCAAAGACTCTTACCTCATGGGTTCAAGATAGAATTCGTTATTGAGGATAGGAATATACCCGTCAACCCTGTTTAGTTGAATATAAGTATCCACAACGATTGTCTCATGTTTCTCATGTGACTATAGGAATATAGGCGTTAGTATTCATGGGATAGTTCTTGGATGTTCAGGAGAATGGCAAGAAATGGAATAGTAAATTGCAACTAGAAACCTTAGGAAAAATTAGTCTAGCGTATTCATGTCTTAAAACTCAACCTGAAGCAAAAGTGCAAATACCTTAGATTCTATCATCATTTGAATTACAACATTTGTTGATTTTCATTCAACTCTTTAGTTGAATTTACTTTTCAAGATTATTAGTTAACTCCCAACCAATCCCCATTTTTACTTGTTTTATTAGAATAGTGAAATAAAGTGTTAATCTTGAACAATTAATCTGACAAGTCTCTGAGGGATAGATAATCGGGACTTCACTGTCCTATATTACTTGATGACCACGTGTGCTTGAATTTTCTTGGGCAACATCAGACACCTAGCTGGTGATTATGCTGCAGACTTACTGTACAAAAGACATGGATATAGCTATATTAATGATGTCAAGACCCGAGCAAAGACCCCGGACGCAACACAAGACCTAGAACCATGAATGGCTCTAATCTAACCCATTGTACATGCATAACATAAGAATAAGGATACACTAAGTAGAAATAATCATTAGATATGGAATAAGCAAAAGTCTAAGATATCATATGACATAAATGTAGAAAACAAGTCAAAACCGCTAAGCATATATACATCATAGTTTGAAATGCCTCTAACATAAGATGAGCTGATAGGGCAAGCCCCCAACTAGCTCTACTATGTCTGAATACTAAAATGAATGAAAAAGAGTATCAACCAAAACCTCAAATGATGAGGACTCATCAAGACTAAGATGAATCTGGAGCAAGAGCGAGTCTAATATGGGGTTGAGACTGATAAACTAAACCTATATCATGAGACGATATAATACAAAAAGTATGTGATTTGTACTTTGAAATGTACTAAGTATGGAGGATAAGTAGAACATGAGAGTAAGGAAAACATGCTAAAAAGTCATGATCGTGAGATAGTCATAAAATATGAGATTTTCATCATAAACTGAAGTATAATGACCCAAGGTTTTGAAAACTGTCATAAAGCTTAACAGGATTGAACTCATAAGTAAAACTAAAACTGATTAATGGCTCAAAAATATTATAAGTCATGGTATCACTATCACAACTTGAGCATGAATCCGGGACTGCGACGCAAGACCTTGAACCATAAATGGCTCCAAGCTAACCCATGACACATACATAGAATAAACTTAGTCAAAAGGAATCATGGACATAACATAAGCAGAAGACTGAATATCATAAAGCATAACCGTAGACAACAAGTCAACAATGCTGAACCATTTATACATAGATGTCTGAAAAGCCTCTAATTGTAGATGAGCTGATGGAAAACTCCACCAACTATATATACCAATATCTGGAAGCTGAAAGACATAAATAAAAGAAAACATATGACAAAATTGTGTCCTCAAATCGTGAGGACTCACCAAAACTGGAGCGGGACTGAAGCGGTGGAAAGGCTAATGGCGGAGCTGAGACTAATCACCCAAACCTATATTATAAGATGATATATAATAGAAGTATGTGGTCAGTAATTTAAATGTACTGAGTGTAGATTAAGTAAAACATGCTAGTTAAGTGATAGTGCAAAATCATGAGTATAAAGTAAGTATTCGACATGAGAGTAAGGAAGACATGCTAAAATCATGACCGTGAGATAGTCATAAACATGAGATATTCATCATAAGCTGAAGCATAATGACCAAAGGTTTTGAAAGTAAGATCATATGGTTTAACATGCTCAAAAATATAAGTAAAAGCTCATCTGGGTCAATTATATTACAAGACATGATATCATAGATAATGTACATGCATAACTTAAAGCGTGAGGAACAGTAAGAGGCTTCATCATAATCGACACCATCATAAATGAGCACATGATTCCCCAACTATCTCGTTCAAGTGGGCCGAGCCGTCCTAAGCCTTACCAGGGCAAAGAACGATAAAGGCGTGATATCACCCGTGAGCCCCGTTGGGCTGGGGGAAACACTCTCTAGTGAGGCCCCGACATGAATATATATCTATGATGGTAAATAGTTCTGAGACTTGGGTGCGCTGAACCCTAACCTACTAGGTGCTAGTGATGAGTTGGTAATTTACCAACTCATTAGACTCTAAAGTTTGAGTTTTTGCTTAGTTCTCGAGTTAGTTATTTGGATTTTATGCCCTTTTTGCTTTTGTTGTGTGCAGATGCCTAAGTTTGAAGAAAAGAGCTAAAATGGTGTAAAATGGAGGAAATGAACAGAAGTGGCGAAACGTAGGTGTTAACCGGCAAAACGCCGGTTAAAAAGATGAAGGTCACTGCCTTGTCAGAAGAATGCCATCGGTGGTTCAGGAGTAACCTGTAGCGGGATACCGGTTCAGTCACCGAATGACACTCAGAAAAGTATGGAATTGGCATTTAAGGTCTGGCAGTTCACATATTGGCATCAACGAAATGCCAAAGTTCAATGGTAATGACTGGAGAAGAAGAGAATGTAGATGGTTGTTCACGAATTTCATCAGCAAATTGCCAGTGCATTCACCGGTTCCAGAACGATGCTATTAAGGGTAAAATTGTCCATTGTTGAAAAAGAAAGGAAAAGTACCCTACTTTTCATGGTATAAATAGAAAGAGAACTACATTACAGAAATGAGGAGAAAAAGAGGGAGAAGATAGAGAGATTGAGAGAGAAGCCAAGAATACATCACATCATCTTTCTTTTTAGGAGAAGATGAATTTTTAGCTGATAAAAAGGATTTTGATTTAAAGTTGTAAAAGATACTCTGCTCTCTTTTCTTCTTTGGTATTATTTAGTTTTAGCTGTAGTTGAAGGATAATTGTTCTTTTGATTTATCTACTCTTCTTATTAAATTCAATGATGCTTTTGATAATTGTGTTTTTGAATTTCTTAACTATGAGTAGCTAAAATCATTAACTAGAGGTATGTGATGATGAATACTTAATTGGATTGAGTATTGCTAGAGTTAACTTTATAATGTTCAATTAAGTGCAAATCTATAGGATTCCTTTCAATCTATTAATGAAGATCTATTGATGATGATATGGGTCTATCTATACTTGCTTAATTGTTGCTGGAGAGAGAATAATTAAGTAGTGGAAGGGAATCTAGTAGTGGGTATGGATGTGAGGTTGTAAAATTAAGCTAGTAATAGTTGAAATTACTTCCTCCTTCCTAATTAGCAACTAATAGCTAGGAATAGTGAAGTTGTTGATCCAAATCAATTTGGGTGTATTGAATTGCAGCTAGAGTTTGAGAAAACTCTAGTTAGGGATAGTCAATAGGCTAGGAAGCTGAGGCTACCTATTTTCTGAGATTATTTACATTTATTGAACTAATGAAGTTAACTTGGTCCATCCCAATCTAATTAGTATTTCATCTACACAACACCTCTAGTATTTCACAAATATTGTCTACAACTTAGCTAATTCTTTTAGTTTGAATTCATTAAAGAAAGTTGTGTAATTCTCTGCAAAGTTTATTCCACCCATTTCCTTGTTTTTATGTTAAACTTATATGGTGCAAGCTAAAATCAACTTCTCAATCGACGCTTGAATTCATCACTCCCTAGTCCTCGTGGGATTCGACTTCGGCACTCGTTGGGTTACTTGTTTTGATACAATGACCGTGTGAATTCTTTGATTTAAGAATATATTTTGGACATTATCAGCTAGATACTACTCCCAAAACATGCATAATGCTCACCGTTATAATCATGAACATACTTAATTTTATATGGGCTAGTTAGAAAACATGAGAATCTTAATCATACTTGTCATGTGTGAACTAGCCATGAAAATAATGCTGCTACCTTGGCCATGATACATAAGCTTGAGATTCATAAAATTCATGCATACTTGAATAAATTTTCATAACTTGGAATAATAGGTTCATAAGCTTGAAATTCATAAGATCATACATAATTGAGTAAAATCATCATTAACTTTAAAACATAGATTCATGAGAGATCTTAGTAGGAAACATGCATTCATAATCATAAATCATGAATTGAATTATAAGAGACTTGAATTCATAAGAGATCATAAGAGGTTTCATGAAAATTAGATCTAACCCTAGAATTTTAATAAATCATTCTTGGAGACTTGAATTCATGAATTATATATGAAATAAGGCATGAGGGTCGAAGGATTCCTCCATTGATTAATCTACCTACCTGGGCTTGGTGAATTCTTGCTAGGGTTTGATACCCAAGAGACTTGGAGAAGAGG
This sequence comes from Datura stramonium, assembly GCA_018107945.1. NCBI lineage: Eukaryota > Viridiplantae > Streptophyta > Magnoliopsida > Solanales > Solanaceae > Datura > Datura stramonium. The sequence continues at coordinate 155,603 of JACEIK010003014.1, forward strand.
AAGGACCTTGATGCTTAAGGACTTGAGAAGATTGATCCTCAACTTAGAGATGTTAGGAGTAGAATGAGGGTTAGGAGTGAATAAAGCCTTAGAATAGACCCTCTTAGGAGCATAAAATGACTTAGTTTAGGAGCTAAGTACATAGGAAGTACGAAAATGCCCTTAATTACTCGACAAAAAATTAGATTATGTAGACTTAACGGATAATCCCACGATCCGTTAGTCTACTTGGCTAGTTGTTAAGACCAGTCATTACCACTAGCATGGAATTCCAACTTTCTGGTATTTTCTTGACGCCTCCACTTAACGATTCATCATGACACTTCATGGATCACTTCACCACTCTTTAAGACCTTCAAAACCTAAAATTTTCACCAACTTTGCACAACTAATGGGTCATTTAATGACCCATCAAGTGGCTTTACAGGCCACTTGATGACTCATTTTGTGACCTGGTGCAGTTTTTTCCATTTTCTTCATTTCAGTTCTCGGGTCTAATCTTAGGGACTTTTGGGGTGTTATAATCATAAATCATGAACGTGAAGAATCGTGAGAACATGAGGAACAATGGGATATTCTCATAACCAACATACTAAAAATGAGCAACATGAAGACCGACCTACAACACTGGTCTGGAGGGTTGTTATACCCCAAAAGCCCAAAGATCAAACCCGAAAGTTGAAACAAAGAAAACTGGAAATTTGGCCCCAGGTCATAGAACGAGTCATTTTGTGACCCGTGGGGTAGACCAAGAATCGTGAAGTGACTTGTGGTGAGGTGTTGGACTTGAGTTGAAATTTTATTTTTTGAAGTCCCCACGAACATGACCATGAGTCGTGGTCAGACACAACATGTCGTTGGATGAGTCATGGTCAGCCATTTGCTAATGACTTGAGATTTTGGGCAGTGAAGGTGACGAGGGATGACCACGAGTTGTGGTCACCAGTAACGACTAGTAGGGTCCCCTGTGGAGAGCCCCAGACAAATTTTGGACAGTGCACACGACGACTGAGACCACGAGTCGTGGTCCATGGTAATGATTCGTCCAGACCTTCGTGGGGACTGGTAGTCAGTTATTTTATGCGAATTTAGTATAAGGCCTAAACTACATCATTTTAATATATGAATAGTGAGTATTAAGAGGGGTAAATTCATTTTAGGCTATTCTTATCCATGCATGCAAGTCTTAAGATCTAGAGAGGTGATCAAGCTCATTTTCCTTCAAGTTTTCTTCAATTCTTCATTGGGCAATCAGAGAAGTAGTAGAATCAGATCCTTCCAGTTATGTAGGGTTATGAGTGGGTGAATTTGTTCACACCCATGCCCAATACCTATCAAATTCATGAAAATCTATATATTGATCATATGGGGTTTTAACCTAATGCATGAATTTCCTAATTTTCTACATGGGTATGCTCTAAATATGTTTCCACTATTGAATTATGATTCATGGTCAAGTTTTACATTGTTTTCAATTATAATCATGTTTTCAAGCTTTATAAATTAAAATGCCCAATTATGAGAAGTTCATGAAAGTTGAGATTTATGATAAAAGTTCAAGGATGATGAGATATAATTGATGAAAAACATGTTTTAAAGTTATCCATGTTTATGATCATGTTTTCAAGTGAATTAAGTAATTTCAAGCATGTCTAAGTATTGAGAAATGGCCATATATTTAAGTATGATTCATAATTTCATGAGTTAGGTTACCACATGGTTTTTTGGAGTTAAGACTCCCAATTATGTTCAGCTTGTGGTATGGTTTGAGCAAGAGCTCCTATATATTATTTCAGAATTGATATATATTTGATTATTCAGCTTCATCAATAGACGATGGTAAGCTTCATTGAAGAACGTGGAGAGAATATGCATGTTTTTGGGAGTAGTGTCTAGCACTGAGTAGGCTAAGGGTCGAACAAACCCATGCCTCAGAACTGCGCGCCAACATAGGTTTATATATCATACATATACTTTGGAACCTCCCTTGTGAGCTATCCCCTGCCCTGAATGGGCCTTGATCTTGATATTGATATCATGGTATCGTCCTTAGCCCTAACAAGGCTTTAGATGGCTCTACCCGCTTGAGTGTTATAGTTGGGACCACGTAAGCTCTATCGTGGTAATGTCGGTTATATGACGAGTCTCCCATTGTTCCTCATGATATTAGTTATGTATGATTATCATTCACTATATATATATATANTATATATATATAATGTTTAGTTTTACTTATGATTATCAAATTTCACCTTTGAGTCAATCGATTTAGTTATGATGTTATGTTATGTTCAGATCATGATTTCAGAAAATAGCATGCACACACTACTCTCAGATTCTTATCTTGATTGTGTTTTATGTTATGTATGTTTTAAATGATTTTACTTATTTAAGAAGTTTTACTTACCTTGCATACTCGGTACATTCCACGTACTGACCGCATACTCTATGATGTATCATTTTATGATATAGGCTCCGATCTTTAGACTCAGCCTCGTCACAACCATCTTTCGAAGTTATCATCAGTCTCTGTTGATGAGTCCTTATCTGTCGAGGGCCCCTCTTTTATTCAGTTATGTTTGTGTATTTTTAGTTTTCAGACATAGAGAGTTAGTTGGAGTCTTGTCCCATCAACTCATCAGACTTAGAGGCTTTTCAAACAACAAAATGTATTTAGCTTAGATTCGTGTTGTATTTTCGTATTATATGTTATTCTTACACTTCCGCTATGTTTACTACGTTATGTCTTCCACTTTATTTGATTGTCTTATATGCATGTTCATTCCATGGGTCGACTTGGAGTCTCTCGGGGCTTCTTGTCCTGTGTCTCGATCTGGGTCTATGTTTGGGTCATGACAAACCTGGTATCAGAGCATTAGGTTTTGAAGTGTCCTAGGGTGTCTGAAGGCCATGTTAAGTAGAGTCTTTTTCATGGGTGTGAAGTGCGCCACACTTATGAAGAAGAGGATACGAGATGTTTAGGAAATGTTCCCCTCTTTCATGATCTATGTCGTGCGGTGAAATGTCTCTTAATTCTTCTAACTCGTGTTATTCGCGATTGCAGAATCATGCCTCCATGTAGAGTTAACCACATAAGGAATGGAAATGGAAATTTCCACGAGGATGGGAATGGGGATAGGCACCAACAAGTCCCACCAGTCCATGAGCACCACGCACCGGAGTCGGTTGCCTACGCTGAATTTAGGGCATCCATTCAGATGCTAGCGCAGGCCTTGACAGCCTAGGTCAACCAGCAGGCAGTGGTGCATGTCCCACAGAATGGGAATGCGGCGGCTGCATGAGTCCGAGGTTTCCTAAGGATGAACCCACCACAAGGTGGATGAGGATCCACATGAGTTTATCGACGAGATTGTGAAGATCACCCAGGTCATGGGGGTGAATGGAGAAGATTGTGCTGATTTGGCCTCATATAAGTTGAAAGGGGTTGCACACATCTGGTTTAGATAGTGGAAGGATAGTAGGGCAGCCAGAGTAGGCCCTATCAGGTGGGAGGAGTTTCACGTTGCTTTTCTAGATCGATTTTTCCCTAGTGAGATGAGGGAGTTGAAGGCGGCCGAGTTCGTGAATCTTAATAAGGGGAAGATGACAGTTCAAGATTATGCCATAGAGTTCACTCATCTATCAAAGTACACCCCAGAGTTAGTGGTTGACCAGAGGGGCGAGTGAGAAGGTTTCTTCATTGGGTGGCGGGCTATTTTAACAAGGATTGTAGAATCGCCATGCTCCATCAGGATATAGATTTCCCACGGATAGTCTTATACGCCAGTAGATGGAGGCGGCACATATGAGGGAAAGAGAGGCCAAGAGGGGCAGGACGGATAACTATAGGTTCTCTAGGACGAGGCTAGGTGGTGGGCACCGACAACGGACCCACCAAAGATCTTCAACCCCAGCATCTTCAGTGATGAGTGTGCCATCCCAACATAGGCATGAACAGAGAGGGAGAGCATCAGGCTCTAGGGGTCAAAGAAGTAGGCCCGCGGATTCTAGTATCCCAGTTTGCGACAGGGTTGGTCAGGGGCATACGAGTTATTGTTTGGCGGGTACAGATGCCTTCTTTGGGTGTGGAAAGCCCGGACATACGCTTAGAGGTTTCCCAACATCTAGATAGGTCCATGATGGGGGCCGAGGCCCAACTTCCTAATTTAGCAACTCTACCCACATGCCCATTCCAGTAGGGGGCATCTACTAGCACAGGTGCTGGTCAGCGCCAAAATAGATTCTATGCCTTAGCATCTCACTAGGAGCAGGAGGTCTCCCCGGATATAGTCACTGGTATGTTACGAGTTTTCCATATTGAAATATATTCTTTGTTAGATCCAGGGGCTACCTTGTATTTTGTGACATGTTACGTGACTAGCAGTTTTGGAGTCAGTCCCAAAATCTTGTTAGAACCCTTCTCAGTCTCTACTCCAGTAGGTGACTCAATTGTAGCTAGACGGGTGTACAGAATATGCCCGGGCATAGTCATTTAGAAAGACACCTCAGCAGATCTAGTAGAGTTAGTCATGACCAATTTTGATGTTATCCTTGGAATGGATTGGCTATTTGCATGTTATGCCTTAGTTAATTGTAGAACCCGGCAATATAGTTCAGATTTCCAGGTGAGCTAGTCATAGAGTGGAAGGGTAGTTCAGCTGTGCCTGTAGGTCATTTCATTTACTATCTTAAGGCCAGAAAGATGATCTACAAAGGTTTTGTATTCAATCTAGTTAGGGTTAAGGATACTACATCCGAGACCCCGACTATCTAGTCAGTCCCAGTAGTGTGTGAGTATCCAGAAGTCTTCCCAGATGATCTACTTGGAATCCCTCCCGAGCAGGAGATTGATTAAGGTATTGACCTTCTTCCCGATACGCAGCCTATATCTACTCCTCCATATAGAATGGCTTCAGCCAAGCTAAAAGATTTAAAGGAACAGTTGAAGGACCTTTTGGATAAGGGTTTCATTAGACCGAGAAAATCCCCATAGGGTGCACCAGTTCTCTTTGTCTAAAAGAAAGATGGTTCTCTTCGTATGTGTATTGATTATCGGCAATTGAACAAGGTCACCATCAAGAACAAGTACCCTCTATCCAGGATTGTGATTTGTTTGACCAGCTTCAAGGTGGCGAGTGTTTTTCAAAGATAGAGCTCAGATCCAAGTACATTCAGCTCAGGGTTCGGGAGAGTGACATCCCGACGACTGCCTTCAAGATGCGTATGTTCATTATGAGTTTGTAGTTATGTCTTTTGGACTAACGAATGCTCCTACATCTTTTATGGATTTGATGAACAGGGTGTTCAAGCCATACTTGGATATGTTTGTGATCATGTTTATTTATGACATCCTGATATACTCTCGGAGCGAGGAGGAGCATGCCGCTCATTTGAGGGTAGTGCTACAGACTTTCAAGGATCGCCAACTATATGCTAAATTCAGCATGTGAGAGTTTTGGTTGAACTTAGTGGCATTTTTTGTCCATTTGGTATCAAGTGAGGGCATAAAGGTGAACCTCAGTGTCACGACCCGAACATAGACCCGGATCAACACGGAACAAGGAGCCTCAAGAGACTCCAAGTCGACCCATAACATGAATATTCATCTAACTTCAAATCATTAATCGGAATACTTAAAATGACGATGTAGCAGAAACAAAAACATAACATAACATAGCATGATAAGCGGAATGTACAAAATATAAAATAGCTGAGTACTACAATTAGTTTGAAAGCCTCTATCGTATCAGATGGGTTAATGGGACAACAACCCCAGCTTACCCGAAAAAACTGAAAGAAAAAAGGGACATCAATATCTAAAACATACGGTCCTCGGATAATGAGGACTACCAAAAGGCTGGATGCTAAACTCTGAAATGGACAATTAACGGGGCTGAGCTTGAGAGCCGGGTCCTGTATAATGAAACGATACAACATAGAGTATGAGGTCAGTATGTGAAATGTACCGTGTATGTAAGGTAAGTAAAACGGACATTTAAAATTACATAAAAGCTCATAAATGATCATAAGAGTCGGTCAACATACTCATGAAATAAGTAGTATACGATAACATAAGGCTCAAGGTTTTCAAAACATTTGTAATTCAATCATAATCATAATCATAAGTGAAAAGCTTTATTGAACATGACTTGAGCCAATGTGCATAATCATAAACATAAATCACTAGGAACAGTGGGAGATTCTTATAACCGACATACCCCATATAAGCACACATGGAGCCCGACCTGTAAATCCTTAGTCAGGGGTGTTCGTACCTTGTTAAGGGTAGAACCATGAAGGGCGTGATATCACACAAGAAAGGGCCCATTTGGGCAAAGGGAACAGTCACAAGGGAGGTCCCATCATTTCCTACAGTGGCACGTAGATCTGAGAGTCAGGAAAAAACCTGGGCCCCGAACCTACTAGGTGTTAAATACTACTCCCAAAACATATATAGTGCTCATAGTATAATATGCATGAGATTCATGGGCTAGTTAAATAATGATAATCATAAACATGCTTGTAAATACATGAACTAGCCATGCGTGTAAGGCCCGTGGGTTGGCCAAAACATAATTAGTAAAATCATGAGATTCATGCATACTTATAAATCGTATATAGACTTTGTAAATCATCAATTCATAACGGGATTTTAATAAATCCATATTACGAGTCATAATCATGATGGGTTTATGAATATCAACAATTGAGGTAAAGATCATAACTCGATTCATCATAGAACATGCATAACTAGGCTTAATTTAGGAGAAATAGAAAATAATAAATTTATAATCAAAATAGTTGTAGAATTTGATCGTAATTCATAAAATATGATATAAATCATGAAAAATAATAACCAATTGATAGATTATTAGAATTCCACAAGATTTAAGTTAAAACCCCATAAGATTTTTGAAAAAACTTCATGAATTAGGAGACATTGGGCATGGGTGTGAACGAAAACACCCATTCATAACTCTACATACCTGGTTATGGCTGATTCTAACACTTCCTTGCATGCCCTAGGGAATTGAAGAAAACCTTTAAGTATTTCCTTGATCACCTCTTTAGTCTTTCACGCTTGCATGTATGAATATGAATATGGCCTAAAATGAACTTAACCCCTTTAAAAGTCACTATTCATAACTAAAAACGACGTAGTTTAGGCCTTAGGTTCTTAGGAATTATGGAAAAGTCATTACTAATTTTGCAGAAAATAACTGCCAGATGGTCCCAACAGGGGACCTAACAACTCATTGCCAAGGGTCATGACTCATGGCTTAGCTCGTGAGGTTCACTGCTTTTCCATTCTTCGAGGCTCATAATGGACAATATAACAACTTGTGACCAGGTGACTATGACTCGTAGTCACCATCCGTGATGTACACTACCTTGGTCTCAGTAAGATTAATCGCTGCTTGGCCACGACCCTCCCCATGAATCGTGGGGACTGACCACGAATTGTGGGGGTCCTTCCGTCGAGTACACTGCCCATTTCTTTTAGTACTCTTACTCATCCACCCCACAACTGACCTAATGAGTCGTGGGGACTGACCACGACTCGTGGTCACGGCCGTGGGATCCCATTCTAACATTTCAAATTCCTCACCTAGCCTTCCCACGAGTCTCATCATGACTCGTTCTGTGCCTGGTGCCAGATTTTAGGTTTTTCATCGTTTCAACTCCAGGGTATGATCTTTGGGCTTTCGGGGTATAACAATATCTCCCCCTTGGGAACATTCATCCTCAAATGTTTGAAAACATACATAACAGTAGAGAAATGAAATTATCATATTCATATACTGGTCATTTAAACCGAAAACTAACGGTATGATTATCCCTGATTCACACTACATAGTTGAACTAAATTGACGAATCATACATACAATCATATACATAAAACAAACTTGAGTACATGAACTCTACATGAAAACTAAATAGAGTTTTAGGTCAAAACTGATACCTCAAGCTAGAACTGAGCCGGTAGGGAATAAATGTGGGTACCTAGCCATCATATCCGCTTCGGCTTCCCACATAGCTCCTTCAACATGCTGAATCCTCCATAACACTTAGAATGAGGCTACTTCTTTGTTCCTTATCCTTCGAACCTAACTGTCCAATATTTCCACTGGAACCTTCTTATATGCCTTTTACACCAAAACTGTCCACCAGGACAACTAGAGAGGAATCACCCAAACACTTTTTCAAGAGCGACACATGGAATACAGGATGTACAGAAGATAATTTGAGGGCAACTCCAATTCATAAGCCGCCTTGCAAACACGTTTTACAATTTAGTACGGGCCGACATAGTGGGGACTAAGTTCCCCCTTCTTTCCAAACCTCATCACTCCCTTCATGGGGGACACCTTCAAAAATACCCAATAATCAAATTTAAATTCTAAGTCTCTCTTCCTTACGTCGGCATAGGACTTTTGGCGACACTGGGTAGTTTTCAACCTGTCCATTATCAACTAAACCTTCTCCGTTGCCTCATTAACTGAATCTGGTCCGATCATCGCTGCTTCGCCAAACTCAAACCATCCAAAGGGCAACCTATACCTTCGCCCATAGAGAGCCTCAAACGGTTCCATCTGGATATTGGAATGATAACTGTTGTTGTATGCAAATTCGATAAGAGGCAAATGCTCATCCCAACTACCTTTGAAGTAAATAGCGCATGCTCTCATCATGTCCTCGAGAGTATGAATTTCCCGCTACGCTTGGCCATCCATTTGCGGGTGGAATGTTGTGCTGAGCTTAACCTGTGTACCAAGCCCTTTTTGAAATGACCTCCAAAACTGAGAGGTAAACTAAGTACCTCTATCTGAATTAATGGACAAGGGCACTCCATGCCGGACTAGCTCCCGGATATATAGTTTGGCATAATCCTCCGCCAAATTCGTGGTTTTGACCAGTAGAAAATGAGCGGCCTTGGTCAACCTGTCTACCACAACCTAAATGGAGTCATATTGTCAGCGAGTACGAGGTAAACCTATGATGAAGTCCATATTAATTTCTTCCTACTTCCAAGTAGGAATTCTGATATCCTAAATCAGTCTCTGGTGCTCGACCTTTACTTGCTGATAGTTCGGGCACTTTGCTACGAATTTTGCGATATCCTTCTTCATGCCATTCCACCAATAGACTTCCTGAAAGTCACGATACATATTTGTGGAACCAGGATGGATAGAATACCTGGATCCATAAGCCTCGTGCAACATCCGACTCCTCAAATCATCAACATCTGGAATACATAGGCGACCCTGGTACCGAAGCACACTATCTCCCCCTTTGGAGAAGACCTCCACCTTCTAATTCTGAATGGCTTATTTTAATTTTACCAAAATTGGGTCCTCATCTTGTCTAGCTTTCACATCAGTCACCAAGGACGATTATGATCCATTCTGCACTACAACACCACCATCGGTCGAGTCAATCAACCTGACTCCCAACCTTGCAAGTCGATGTACATCTTTCACCAGCTCCTTTTTCCCCTCATCCACATAGGACACACTCTACATAGACTAAGTGGGTCCTCTACTACATTATCCTTACCCGGATGGTAAAGGACACTCATATCACAGTCCTTGAGTAGCTCCAACCACCTTCTTTGCCGAAGATTGAGTTCCTTATGGGTAAACACATATTGCAAACTCTTATGGTCCATTAACACATCCACATGGACCCCGTACAAGTAATGTCTCCAAATCTTCAAGGAAAATACCACCGCTGCCAATTCAAGATCATGGGTCGGGTAATTCTTCTCATGAACTTTTAGCTATCTAGAGGCATAGGCTATGACCTCCCCGTGCTGCATCAATGCGCACCCAAGTACAATCATTGAAGCATCACAATACACTACGAACCCATTGGTACCCTCGGGTAGGGTCAACACTGGTGCTGAGGTAAGTCGAGTCTTCAACTCTTAGAAGCTCTTCTCACAAGCCTCCGACCATTGGAATTTCACCTTCTTCTGAGTCAATTTGGTCATAGGTGCTGCAATAGATGAGAAGTCCTCAACAAATCTCCGATGGTATCCAATTAAACCCAGGAAACTCCGAAAATCTGAAGGATTCACTGGTCTAGGCCAATTCTTCATTGCCTCTATTTTATGAGAATCCACCTTTATGTCCTTATCTGATACTACATGGCCCAAAAATTCTATAGAGTTCAACCAAAACTCACACTTGTTGAATTTGGCATATAGTTGACGATCCTTGAGAGTCTGAAGCACTATTCTCAAATGAGCGGCATGTTCCTCCTCGCTCCTAGAGTATATCAGGATTTCATCAATAAACACAATCATGAACATATCCAAGTATGTCATGAACACCCTGTTCATCAAGTCCAAAAAAGCTACAGGAGCATTTGTTAGTCCAATAGACATAACTAGAAACTCGTAATGACCATACCACGTCCTGAAGACTGTCTTCGGGATATCACTCTCCCAAAATTTAAGCTGATAGTACCCAAACCTGAGATCTATATTTGAGAAGCACTTGGCACCTTGAAGTAGGTCAAATAAGTCATCAATCCTCGGCAGAGGATACCTATTACTAACGGTGACTTGATCAATTGCCGATAGTCAATGGAGACTTGGTCGGTCTAATGAAACCATAATATAACAGGCCCTTCAGCTGTTCTTTCAACTCCTTTAGTTTGGCTGGGGCCATTATGTAAGGAGGAATTGATATAGGATGCCTGTCGGGGAGAAGGTCAATACCAAAATCAATTTCCCTCTCGATAGGAACACCTGGTAAATCATCAAGGATTACTTTTGGGTACTCATGCACTACCAGAACTAACTGAATAGTCGGGGTCTCAGACTCAACATCCTTAACCCTAACTAGATGATACGTACAACCCTTGGAGATCATATTCCTGGCTTTAAGATAGGAAATAAAATGACCTATAGGCACGACTAAACTACCCTTCCACTCCAAGACTGACTCACCCGAAAAGCGAAACTCCACTGCACGGGTTCTACAATTAACAGAAGCATAACACACATACAACCAATCCATGCCAAGAATAATATCAAAGTCAATCATGGCTAACTCTACAAGGTTTGTGGAGGTAACTTTATGCAATATAGTGACCGAACACCTTCTATACACCCACCTAGCTACAACTGAATTACCAAAAGAAGTAGAAACTAAAAATGGTTCTGACATATTTTTGGGACTAACTCCAAAGCTACTAGCAATATAAGTTTTCATAAAAGACAAGGTAGCCCATGGATATGACAAAGAATAAGCATCAAGGTGAAACACTCGTAATATACCAATAACCACATCCGGTGAAGTCTCCTACTCCTGACGGGTCGCAAGGGCATAGAACCTATTCTGGCACTGACTGCCGGCTGAAATAGTCGAGGCACCCTGCTGAGAGGGATGTGCTTCTGGAGCAGCTGAACTAGCTGCTGGCATACGGGCTTTGCCGCCTCCTGATCTGGCCGAAGTGAAATCCCTGAGTCTGCGTCCGGGTTTGCCACACCCGAAACAAGTGTCAGAGCCAACTAGGCACCTCCCTAGGTTATTCTTGCTGCACCTTGCACAAACTAGGAAAGTGCGCTCTATCTGCATGCTACCCTGGCCCCTCGAATCTAAAGCCCTACTCCTTAGATCCCCTCGTGCTTTAAATGGTGTACCAGCTAATGATGGTGCTAGAGAAAAAGACCTGTGATGAGACTTTTGGTGCTGTCCACCCCCCGATCTAGGCTGAGAATGTCACGCCCCAGAACTAGGGTAGGGTGCAACTGGCACTCGATTCATGGTCGATGGAGAAGCTGACTATATAGCATCTATAAATGTAACACTAAGGCTGACCAAACCACCTATCACAACCAACCAAGATAAATAATGGGCCAATAATGCCTTGACAATTATAAATATGAAACCTGGAAAGCCGAAAAGGCTACAATAAAGCTAAGCAAGGAAATGAAAAACCGATATGACTACACAACCCACACTACTATACAAACTAGTCCACATCAGCCTCTATAGAGTAAACAAACTGAAATGCACGGGACAGGACCCCGGCCTACCCATGTTGTACACAAAACTGAAAATAGTCCAAACTAGGACATGGCTCCTTGAAGAGAGGAGCATACCACTATTCTGTTGAAGTCTGGCTCCTACTACGTCCGATGATATGAGCCTCGGCCTGTACCTGCAGCACGATTGCAGGAAGGGTCCCAAGATGAAGGGACGTCAGTACGAATAAAATGTACTGGTATGTAAGGCTGAAAAATGTAAACATGTAATATAAAAATGATAACTAGGCCAAAAATAAGGAGTAGTAAAAACCCGAAATTCTAAAAACAGAAATCGGACAATAACTCATTATTGAAGTGTAAATGCAGCCATCTAGTGCACAACAAAGACTATAACTGACATGCCAGCAGACAGCCGACCATAAAATCTATATATAATCCATCCAGTCAGTGTACCACACCGGGGTAAAAATAAAAATGCCTCCAGCCGGTGTACCATACCGGGGTAAACTCCGTCCAGCCGGTGTACCACACCGGGGTAAAATAACAACACATCCAGCTGGTGTACCACACCGGGGTAAAATCAATAAAGCTTAGACAAAATCATAAATGGAGCTAATATGGCTTATACGGGACCAGCTCAATACATACAACATAGAAATGACGAATACTAAACATGTGGCATGTATAGGCCTCCTTCGTAATGCATAATTGGAACTGAGTACATATAACATGTAAATCTACAAAATAGAAATTAAATGCATGTATTAAAAACTTGTATAAATCATAAGGAACTAAAGATAACCTAAGAGTTTCAACAAAATTTATAGATCCTCTCCAAGGGACATTAGAGCTTAGAAACTCGCTAGCTTGTCATTCGGCTTAAGGGAAAGGGATTATGAAATCTCCCCTTGGCCTGAAATATTTCATAACATACACATAAGATAAAGGACAAACATAACCAGGTAATCCTAATTCGGTAAGCTTGTTTACCCTCAATAGCTTGCGACGTCTTTACGTGGCTTAAAATCATTTACACGTCCTCATCTCAGCTCTTTCACCAATTTCAGTTAGAAACCAGACCTTTAAACACATTTAACATCACATATATATAAACATGACATATAGTAAGGACCAGATAAAAATGGACATGCTGAGGGGTCTCCAACTCCATGTACAACTACGACAACAATCAACACAATATCACACTTTAGGTGTCTCACTTCGGCTAGGAATAATCTTAACATTTATCATCAATAAAACATGGGACTTTAAAGCTTAAATGAAGATTAACATACTTCCGCAATAATTTTAAGTAGGTTTCTGTCTCATTTGATTCAAAACACACGAATCGTGCTTAAAAGAATGATAGACGGGGCGCCTTACATACCTTTCTCCAGTGAACTTTTCTCTAACCGATTTCCTATCTCTATGATCAGCCTTCAACCTCCTTAATCCAGTGGTTTTATTGTCCAAAAACAAGCTTAATCTATATCAAGAAAATGAAGCCAACATAACTAATCAGAGGCAGTCAAAAAAGCAACAACAACACACGGCAGCATCAACAACATTTAGCCATTTTCACAACTAATTTTCACTAACTTTTGAGGGAGAAAACAGAGAAAATTTTACCTTTTTTTTCTGTGATTATTGACGACTCTTTTTCATATCGAGTGCGTCCGCAAGTGTACGGGTCGTGCAAGTAATATAGTGGCTCTTTTTAAGAACCAGATTGTCGAACCCACAGGGACTGGACCAATTCAGCTAACTATCCATTTCTAGTGTGATCTTAAATACCT
>JACEIK010003015.1:102780-116529 GCA_018107945.1 Datura stramonium
CCCTTCGTCCTCCTACTGTTCTGCTCATTTCTGGAAATTAAAAGTGGGGAGAATGAATTTTAAAACGAAGTGGGGGCTTATATACTTGGGACCTTTAAGTTGCATTTGCCTTGCGACGCGCCGACTTGGCGCTTGTCTGGTCTTCCCCCGGGCCTTTTTCTAGCATGTATGGCATTCTAAAACTCTTAACCCACATTCGAATAGGCCATCTACATGTCAAGAATTTACGGGGTGTAACATTAGGATCTTAGGGTTTTACAAAATTGCCCCTAGAAATTGTTATTAAAATTTTTCCCGTCATGTGGTATGACTCAACTTACGAGTCGTACCAGGATCATACGATTCATACTAACATTCATGGTTAGGGGCCCTACTCAACACCATTCTCTAAAGTTTTCCACGAAAGTCTACCATGATCCTAGAGATTATACTACGGGTCTTACTACGATTTGTAACTTCCTCAATGCCTTTTGAACATTTCTTTGAAACTCAAATCATGACTGGATGGTACGATTCGTACCAGCCTACTACGAGTAGTACCATGTCGTAGTTTTTCCCAGAATTCATAACCTCTTCTTTGAACTTTTCCATGACCGGTCAGTACAATTCATACCATAGTGGTACGAATCATGACATACAGTCGTGGTTTCTCCCACCACCCATACTATTTTCCCTGACCCTTCTACTACGAGTCCTGGTATGACTCATACCACTATCCTACAAGTTGTACTACTGAGGCCTTTCTCCCAATTTTCTGCATGATCAAAGTTTAATTCCAAAGGCTAGTCCCAGGGATTTCTGGGGTGTTACAATATCTCCCCCTTGGAAACATTCGTCTCAAATGAAGACTAAATAAGCTGAAAAGATAGGGAAAGAGCTGTAATCCCAGAATTGAAAACTAATAACTAATTACTGAAGGAGTGACTGACTCCGAACCGAGATAGACATATAGGCTGAGTTATGCTACTAGAGTGCACCTTGAAACATGAATAAAGCTGAAGGGTAAGGAACTGTATAGAGTTCTGAGGAGGAGTTTAGTACCTGATGCTAAAACTGAGCTGGAATGGAATAGGTGAGAGTATTTAGCCATCATGTCCGCTCCTGCTTCCCATGTAGCTCCCTCAACTAGCTGGTTCCTCCATAAAATCTTTACTGAAGCTACCTCTTAATTCTTAGCTTACGAACCTGACGGTCTAGGATCTGAACTGGAACTTCTTCGTAAGAGAGGCTATCCTTTACACTAATGATGCTAACTCCGCAAGCAAATCCAATACATAAGCCACATTACCAATGCATCTCAGGATCCTGTAAGGACCAACATATCTGGAACTGAGCATTCCTTTCTTTTCAAATCTCATCACCCCCTTCATAGGTGAGATTTTCAGGTATACCCAATAATCCACAACAAACTCTAACTCCCTTCTTCTTACATCTACATATGATCTTTGTCGGCTTTAAGCTCTTTTCAGTTGTTCTCTGATAAGCTGAACCTTCTACATAGCCTCATGTACTGAATCAGGTCCGATTAAGGTAGCTTCACCAACCTAAAACCACCCTATGGGAGATCTGCAACTCCTACCATATAATGCCCCGAACGAGGCCATTTGAATACTAGAGTGGTAGCTGTTGTTGTACGCAAACTCGATGAGAGGTAGGTGATCATCCCAATTGCTCTTGAAATGGATCATGCAAGACCTCAACATATCCTCTAAAGTATGAATAGTCCATTTAGCCTGGCCATCTGTCTTTGGGTGAAAAGCTGTGTAGAGCTTAACCTGAGTACCAAGTCCTTTCTAAAAAGACTTCCAGAAGTGTAAGGTGAACTGAGTACCCCTATATGATATAATGGATAGTGGGACTATGTGTAGTCTGACTAACTCCCAGATATATAGTCTAGTATAATCCTCTGCTGAGTCTATGGTCTTAACTAGTAGGAAATGTGCTGACTTAGTCATCCGGTCTATAACCACCCAAATTGAGTCATTCTGTCAGCGCCTACGAGGTAAGCCCGTTATGAAGTCCATGTTTATCTCTTTCCACTTCCAAGTAGGAATGCTAATATCCTAAGTCATACCCCTAAGTCTATGATGTTCAACATTGACCTGCTGGCAATTCGGAAACTTAGCCACAAAATCTGCAATGTCTTTCTTTTATGCCATTCCATTAGTAGACTTCCCGTAGATCATGGCACATCTTAGTGGCACACTGGTGGATAGCGTGCTTGGAGCTGTGTGCTTCCGTTAGTATTCACTACCTGATGTCGCCCAAATTACACCTCATAAATGAGATATAAAGCTGTCGATGACAAATATAGAACCCAACAGGGTTGGGGTCGAATCCCACGAGGAATATGATGAGAACTTGAGTTAATGCGTTTAACTAATACTATNGGGGGGGGCAGATTTGAAAACAAAATAATAAACAAGAGTAAAGACTAGTAGATGTTTAAATCAATTTTGGTTGTATTCGATCAATAAAGTGACTAGGATTGTCTTCCCCATGACTTCATAACCACAAGGCATTTACACTAATGATCTATTCCGGTGTTTAGTATGAAATATTGATAAGTTAAATTCACCTATATGGTTGGTCCCTTATCTATATGATTATCACCATACAACTTGGTCCGTATATGAGTGTATGCTTAATTAACCGTTACCCTTAATATCGAATTAGCTATTCTTGGACAAGGTCAAGCTATTAGATGAGGGTTGATAGCCTCAAATCTCCGTTGTTAATCCCTTTTTCCATTCACTACCCTCTTGATCCGGTAAGTAAGAATAAGGCAAATCCCAACGTTTGCAACCATTAAGAAACAATTAAAACGAAGGGAAAAATAATACATGCATTAAACCCCGTTCAAGAATCACTAAGTCTTTTTACCTATGTGTGTTAATTCATCATGGTTCCCAAAACCCCAGTTATGGGTTTTAGCTACTCATATTTGAATGATCACAATTACAAAATAACAAAGAAATCATGATTGTACTTACAAAGATTCATAGAAGAAAACTAGATGAATTGAATAAATCTCCAAAACCGATGAACAAAACTTCAATGTTGTTTCATTCTCAAAATCAAGAGCCAAATTGCAAACTTTGTTTCTTGAACCAAGAAGGATTGTTAACAACACCCAAAATTACTCTTCAAAGCTGTAAAATTGCGTAACTTATAAAATAAACCTAAATAAATTATTTATAGACATGAAACAAATCCTTTCCTAAATCAACTAGGATTCTGGTGTCGGCAGGTACCATGGTCCGTTCGTAGCTTCAACGGATCTTTAGAGTGTCCGTTGTTCCAATCGTTGCTTCCCTCAGACTTGTCTTCTTTCAGCATCTGGCCTCAAACAATGGCTCGTTGTGAGATCTACAAGCCATTGGTCCAGTCCATTGTTTCCTGTCCTCCTGATCATTGTTTCTGAACCTAAAGGTACGAGCACTCAGAACAACCCGTCCTTCGAAAGTACGACCCTCCTATCTGTCCGTTGGATGCAACCCGATCTTGGTCAATTTCTCTAATTCTTTCCATGACCGGACAGGATGGTCCTTTGTAAGTTCACATGACCCGTAGGAACCATCCGTCGTATGAGACTTCAGTTTGACATTCTTTTCTGTATATTCCCATGGTCGATCAGAACTACCCGTTATAAGCTAGTACGATCCGTGGGTTTCAGCCATTGCTTGGCACTCTTCTCTGAATTACATGCAATGGATGACTAGGATAGCACGTGGTAAGGACCAACGGTCCGTAGTGCGGCTCGTTTGAGGCATCTTTTTCTGTGTTCTATTCTTTTTCTCAATTTTTATTCCTACGACCCTTTGTACCTGTAAAACTACCAAAAAACGTCATATTCACATAAATGTACCTAAAGTCATGCACATTCACAGAGTTTTAAGTGTCGCAAGTGCCGTAAATTCACAGCACACCACTGCCTTACATCATCTACATCTAGAACACACAACCTGTGTTGATAATGGAGCACCCCATCTCCCCCTTTGGAGAATGCTTCCACCTCTTTCCTCAGGATTGCTTCCTTCAACTTAAGAAACATTGAGACTTCATTCTTCTTTGACTTAACCTCTACCACCAGGGAGGATTCTTACCCACTCTGGACTATGACTCCACCTTCTGCTGAATCAACCAACTGGAACCCTAACCGAGCTAGTCTGTGGATATCCTTTGCTACTTCTGTTTTACCCTCTTCGACATCAGCAATACTTCCCATAGACATCCAACTAAGGGAATCAACCACCACATTGGCCTTGCTCCGGTGATATAAAATGCTCATGTCATAGTCTTTCAACAACTCTAACCACCTTCTCTACGCAGATTCAGGTCCTTTTGACTGAATATATATTGTAGACTCTTGTGATCAGTAAAAACATCCACATGAACTCCATAAAGGTAATGCCTCCAAATCTTCAAAGCAAATACCACCACTGCCAATTCAAGATCATGAGTTGGATAGTTCTTCTCATGAACCTTAAGTTGTTTGGAAGCATAAGTTATCACCTTACCATGTTGCATCAAAACACAATGAAGACCAACTCTGGAGGTATCACAGTAGATCACAAACCCGTCTGAACCTTTTGGCAGAGTTAGAACTGGGGTTGTGGTGAGTTGAGTCTTCAGCTCCTGAAATTTTCTCACATATATCAGACAACTAAAACTTCACCTTCTTTTGACTTAGTTTGTGTCATGACCCGAACATAGGCCCGAATCAAGACATGGGACAAGGAGCCCCGAGATACTCCATGTCGGCCTATGGCATGAACATACATCTAACTCAATAAAATAAAGCGGAAGGCTTAACATAATAAACATAACGAAAGTCTAATAATAACATAACATCAGAATTGGAATTCACTTCATACACGCCAAGCTGATTATTACATACAGTCTGAAAGCCTCTAACATATCTGATGGGTTGATGCGAAAACACCCCCAACTAACCCGACAAGTCTAAAAACTGAACACAAAAGATAACTAGAAATAAGTGGTCCTTGAGAGATGAGGAATCACCATTGAAACTGAATGCTAACCTAGAGAATTGGCTAGTGTCGGGGCTGAGTTTGAAGATCGAAGCCTGTATCATAAAATAATACAGCATAGAGTATGCGGTCAGTACGTGGAATGTACCGAGTATGCAAGGTAAGTAAAACAGACATTTAAAATACATAAAAGTTCATAATAGTAGGACAACATGATTGTAACATAAATATCATAAATGCAAACATAAGGATCAAGGTTTTCAAAACATTCACAAATCATTTATAATCATACATAAATCATGAGTAACAATGGGAGATTCTTATAACCAACATACCCCATATGAGCACACATAGAGCTCGACCTGTAAACCCCTAGTTGGGAGGGTGTTCATATCTTTCCAAAGGTAGAAACATGAAGTAGGTGTGATATCACAATAAAAGGCCCATTTGGACAAAGCGGATAATATCATGGAGGTCCCATTGTGTCTACATTGGCGCGTAGTTCTAAGACTTGGGGTATTCTTGGACACCGGGATGCTAGGGTAAAAAATCTGTCTTGGTGTTGTCCGCCACCCATGCTAGTAGAAGCCCCCTACTGAGCGGGGCGTGCTGGTGGAGTTACTGAACTAGAAGATGGAGTGCGGGCTCCACCATTGCCTGATCTTGCTGAAGGACAATCTCTGAGCCTGTGTCGGGGTTTGCCACACCTTAAACCAGCGTCTGACCCAACTAAACACCTCTTTGGATGGTTCTTGCCACAATTCACACAGGCTAGAAAAGTGTGATCTCCTAAAATGCTCCCCCGGCCCCTCGAGCATGACTCTCTACCCCTCTGATCACGTCTGGGTCGGGATGGAACACTAGCTGATGATGGTGCTGGGGCTAAAGATCTTTGGTGGGACTGCCGACGGTGTCCACTAGTCCTCGGCTGGGAGAATTCAATGCTATCAGTACCGGCCCTCTTAGCCTCCTCTCCCTCTCACTCAACTTTACCACCTCCATCTACTGGGCGTATAAGATAATTCTAGTAAAGTCAATATCCTAGAGAAGCATTGAGGTCCGAAAATCCCTGACCAAGGAGTCTGCTATCCCGTGTATGAACCTGCTCACACGGGCCCTCTGATCCGCCACCAACTCGGGTGCATACCTGGACAAACGTGTGAACTCCAAGGAATACACGAACTGTCATTCTTCCCTGCTTGAGATTCACAAACTCGGCCAGTTTCATCTCCCTCATCTCCCGAGGGAAGAACCGATCAAGAAAAGCAGCGTGGAACTTGTCCCAACTGATAGGGCCTGCTCCGACTGCCCTACTCTCCTTCCACTATTTAAACCAAATGTGTGCGACCCCCTTCAACTGATACGAGGCCAAGTCGGCACACTCCTCTCCAATCACCCCCATAATCTAGGTGATCTTCAGAATCTCATCAATGAAATCATGTGGATCCTCGTCCACCTTCGATCCAAGGAACTTGGGAGGGTTCACTCTCAAAAAGTCTCTAACCCTTGCTACTGCTGCATTCTCGTTCTATGGGACATATGCTATCGCTTGTTGGTTGACCTAGGCGGTCAAGGCCTATGCCAGCATCTGAATGGCTGCCCTGAATTCAACGTGGGCAATCGGCTCCGGTGCATAGTGCTCATGGACAGGTGGGGCTTGCTGATGCCCGTCTCCATTGCCATCCCCGTGACCATTACTATCTCCATTTCTTCTATTGTTAACTCTGGGGGGAGACATGATTCTGCAAATGTTAATAGCATGAATTAGAAGGATAGAGAGACATTCCACCACATGACATAAATCATGAAAAAAGAGAACATTTCCTAAACATCTCGTAGCTTCTTTGTCATAAGTGTGGCACGATTCACACCCATGAAAAAGACTCTACTTAACGCGTCTTTCAGACACCCTAGGACACTTCAAACCTATTGCTGTGATACCAAGTTTTTCATGACCCAAACATAGGCCCGGATTGAGACACAGGACAAGGATCCCCGAGAGACTCCAAGTCGACCCATGGCATGAACATACATCTAACTCAATCAAATAAAGCGGAAAGCTTAATATAATAAACATAATGGAAGTCTAATCATAACATAGCATCGGAATTGGAATTCATTTCATACACGCTAAACTGATTACTACATGCAGTCTGAATGTCTCTAACATATCTAATGGGTTGATGAGACAACACCCCCAACTAACCCAACAAGTATGAAAACTAAACATACAAGATAACTGGAAATAAGTAGTTCTTGATAGATGAGGACTCACCACTGAAGTTGAATGATAACCCGGAGAACTGGCTAGTGTCGGGGCTAAGTCTGAAGATTAGAGCCTATATCATGAAACGATACAAGATAGAGTATGCAGTCAGTACGTGGAATGTATCGAGTATGCAAGCTAAGTAAAACGAATATTTAAAATACATAAAAGTTCATAAGAGTAGGACAACATGATAATAACATAAATATCATGAAATGGAAACATAAGGCTCAAGGTTTTCGAATATTCATAAATTATTTATAATCATACATAAATAATGAGGAACAGTGGGAGATTCTTATAGCCGACATACCCCATATGAGCACACATGAATCTCGATCTGTTAACCCCTAGTCAAGAGGGAGTTCATACCTTTCTAAGGGTAGAACCATGAAAGAGGTGTGATATCACAACAAAAGTGTCACGCCCCACCTTGGGAGGCATGAGTGGCACCTGGTGCCATACTGGGATCTGAACTAACCTGACTGGACTTATGCACTTCTGGTGCGTGCCTGCTCTTCAAATCAATAAAATGACGAGCTAACCAACAACAATAGTAAAAAGGGATCCTATGTGGTCTGACAAGACCACCATGTTGTCTAGTTATATCATAATGGAACGGGCAATCCAAACTATACTATAGCCGACAAGGCTGCTAACTAATAGCTAAACTAGGCCCCACACGGCCATCACGCAAAAGAAAACATACATAGGCCCCACACGGCCAACAAAAAAATTAATACTAGAAATCTGTAGCCTGCAAGCCTCTAAGAGTGGAATGATGGTCGGGATAGGGCCCCAACCTACCCATAAGCTATACAACAAAAGAACAAACCTTCTAACTAATAACTCTGAGGCAAAATGAGATGATCAGAATACTAACTCGGTTGATGACTAGGGAGGTCCTGAACTACATCTAACCATACCTATAGGCAAGTAATGCAGCGCTCCAAAGATGGGCGCCAGTACAACATGTACCGAATATGTAAAGCAGTAAATAAAAATGAAACAATTCAATAGGAGGGATAGAGAGATAACCTGATAGCCTATAACCTTCTGTATAACTAACAATAATTAATATAAACAAGAACTTCACCTGGCCCCCATAAGCCCGGAAGGTAAAACCAGCACAGAATAATCCGCCTAGGGCCCCCATAAGCCCTGACGAGCACACTTTAATCTATATACCCCTAACAAGGTCAAAATGAGTCAATAGGTAACTATAGTCAACCTATCAGTCCCCTGGGTCTGCCACTGAGCCCACTCGGCTCTTGATTTGTAGCTATGTTTGAGTCCGGTGGACTCCTGATAACTGCACCCTACGCACCAGGCTCGATGAGGGTTAGTGATGTCGATATGACATAAAAAATAATATTTCAGCCATAGAATGGACTGTAATATGTCCCTTGGGCCTCTGTGTAGTGCCTTGGGACAACATCTAGCTCCTTGGAGCGATCTATATAGCCCCGTAGGCAACGACACAACTAGTAACCATGGGGTTGGTCAGGAAAGGCTATATAGGGTAGGGTCCATCCCAATCTGAATAGGAAATGCTAATTTCAGACTAATAATAGCATCTAACCACAACAATTATACTTCTGGTGTTCATATGAGAATCTAGGTTGTATTAAAACACGACAGGAATAACTTGCCGAAGGAATTTATCTTAACATACCTCGGATGCTGATTTCTGATTTAACCGGCAAGGTTTAACTTGCAATCGATAGTTCTTTCCAACTGCAACCTTTATGCTGAGGGAATAGAACTAATTTCGATACTAAACTCGACAAATAGCGATAACTTTCGATAATAATATTAACTATAATACAACATCAAATAACTCGACAAAAAACCTATAATTTCCCGAGAGTTCAGAAGGGAGAAACAGTCACTCAATGTCTGTGGCTGTATAGGAATTAATTTGGAGCAACTCTGACTACTTTTAGTCGACAGAGTTCTGATTTGTAGAGCGAATTTTTGAGAAATAACTCCATAGAAATGCTTCTCGTAGGTTTAGGACTTGTTACCTGAAGTTAATTTACGTTTGGATGGTGTTCGATAGCATAATCAGACGAACATTGGATGAAAGTTGCATCCTCACTTGCTTCTAGCCAAGGGAGATATTAATATAATGAGTTACAATTGAACTAAGAGGTATTTCTATAAGTTTGGGCAGTGGACTAGGGGGTGCCCTGTGCCAGCCAAGGTGCCACAATGCCCCCACGTTGCGCCTCTCAAAGTGCCAGCAGGCCTGGTGCATCGTGCTGGCCAGTGCACTGCCTGCTGGTGCATCTCGCTGGCCCCTCACTGCCTAACCTCACCCAACCCTACTTCCGAGGCTTTTCCCATATGCGTCAAGCTCTCCATACCCATAAAAAATCCACGCGTACGCCTACTAAATGTTAACATTTTACGGGGTGTAACATCCTCCCCCTTTAGGAACATTCATCCTCGAATGTCATCCTCAGGCTTAGAGGAGTTAACTCTTTTAACCAACAGTTAGAAAAATTTCAGCAGAGCCTCCTCTTTATTATGGCCTATCCGAAAACCTGAAACGCAAAAGTGTCCAACATAGGCACCTCGCAGGACGCTATAAATAACTATTCCACAACCAAGAGGTAGCTAACTATGAGGTACTGATAACATAAGCAGTAAAATAACAACTGAATAGCAACATCACCTTAACTGCATAATCTAAATCAATCCTGGAACAAGTGAGCATATATATACCTCATGTCATCCTCAGCTTCCCAGGTCATTGATGAGTTGGTAATTTACCAAATCATTAGACTCTAAAACTTGAGTTTTTCTCTAGTTCCCGAGTTGATTATGTGGATTTTGTGCCCTTTTTGCTTTTGTTGTGTGCAAATGCCTAAGTTTAAAGAAAAGAGCAAAAATGGAGTAAAAAGGAGGAAATTAGTGTAAGCGGCGAATTGCAGGTGTTAACCAGAGAAACGCTGGTTAAAAGCTGAAGGTCACTGTCTCAAGGGAGGAATGCTACCGGCGGTTCACGAGNGTTGACTGGTCGTCCTCTACTCGAATTTTTTACTCATATCGCGGCGAATTGCAGGTGTTAACCAGAGAAACGCTGGTTAAAAGCTGAAGGTCACTGTCTCAAGGGAGGAATGCTACCGGCGGTTCACGAGTCACCAGTGGCGAGACGGTGGTGCAGTCATCGAATGACACTCAGAAAATTCTGGAATTGGCATTGAAGATCTGGCGGTTCACAGATTAGCATCAGCGAAACACCGGGTGAACCATCAAAGTCCACTGGAAATGAATGCAGAAGAAGAGAAAGTATCAAACTGTTCACGGGTTTCGTCGGCGAATCTCCAGTACCTTCGCCGGTTTCAGAACGATGCTTTTAAGGGTATAACTATCCATTGCTGAAAAAGGTAGGAAAAGTACCCTGCTTTTCAAGGTATAAATAGAAAGAGAAGTACTCTGCAGAAGAGGAGAAAAAAGAGAGAGGAAGAAGATATAGAGTTAGAGAGATTGAGAGAAAAGAAAAGTACACAACACATCATTATGTCCTCTTTTAGTTGAAGAAAATCTCTTAGCTGATAAAGGGATTTTGATTGAAATTTTTAGAAGATATTCTCCTCTATTTTCTTCTTTGATATTATTAAGTTTCATCTGTAGCGAAAGATAATTGTGTTTATGATTTATCTACTCTTCTTATTAAATTCATTGATGATTGTATTTTTGAATTTCTTAACTATGAGTAGCTAAAATCATTAACTAGAGGTGTGTGATTATGAATACTTAATTGGATTGGGTATTGCTAGAATCAACTTTATAATGTTCAATTATGTGTAAATCTATTGGATTCCCTTCAATCTATTAATGAAGATCCATTGATGATGATATGGGTCTATCTATACTTTCTTGATTGTTGCTTAGGAGAGAATAATCAAGTATTGGAAAGGAATCTAGTTGTGGGTATGGATAAGAGATTGTAAACTTAAGCGAGTAATAGCTGAAATTACTTTCTCTTTCCTAATTGGCAGCTAATAGCTAGGAATAGTGAAGTTGCTGATCCAAATCAATTCGGTTGAGCTAAATCGCAACTAGAGTTTGATAAAACTCTAGCTAGGGGTAGTCAATAGGCTGGGAAGCTGAGGCTATCTATTTTCCGAGATTATTTACACTTGTTGAACTTATGAGATGACCTGTCCTATCCCGATCTAGTTAGTATTTTATCTACACCGCACCTCTAACATTTCACACTATTGTCAACAACTTAGCTGATCCTTTTACTTTTAGTTCACTAAAGCAACTTTTGTAATTCTCTGCAAAGTTTATTCCCCCCCTCCCCATTTTCCTTGTTTTTATGTTAAATCTATATGGTGCTAGCTAATATCAATTTCTCAATCGACACTTGAATTCATCACTCCCTAGTCCTCATGGGATTCGATCCCGGCACTCGTCGGTTTACTTGTTTTGATACAAAGACCATGTATATTCTTTGACTTAAGAATAAATTTTGGACGTTATAAAAAATGGTGCTGTTGTCGGGGACTGGCGTTTGATGATCTTGTAATTGAATGTTAAGTTGATTTGGTATACATCATAGTGGTCGCTGACAATTATTGGTGTGTAGGTGATGCCGAGTGTTGGAGAATGGTACATTACCCAAAGGGGTTACCTTATGTGGAGACCATTAAGCTAGTGGATAAAATGTGGCGTAGGGAGGAGAAGAAGGATACAATGCTGCTAGTCATGATGAAGCAAATGGAGCTGTTGACGAGTTATGTGAAGGGTTTCCATGCTAAAAATAGTCATGCCATTCAGGATTATGATGGAGGATATTATAGGAACCAAGGTTGGAACAATGTCCAGTTTGTCGATCAAGGGAGCACTTAGGGACTTCCACCTCACATGGAGGGTACTCTCTAAGTAGTGCTTGAAAAGGTGCTAGCAATTGAAGAGGGGGTTCAAGATCTACGGAGTAAACTTTTGGATTTAACCACCATAGTAAAGAGTTATGAGGTTATTATTCAACAATTGGAGGAACGGATGAACGAGTTACCATCCCAAATGGCGACTCCAATAGCAGCAAACAACGCAGCCCCAAGGAAGGACATTATGGATGATGAAGTTTTAGAGTGGGAAATGGAGGAAGAGGCTATTGGAGAACTGGTGATTGATGTTTTTTTGAAAGGTGAGGAACTCGAGGAGATCCATCATCTGCATAAGGAAGTAAGAAATTATTCATTCCCACCAAGAAAGTTGGACCTTGATTTGAAGAATCGTACAACTCCTCCGTCACAGCCTTCTATTGTGTCACCACCAAAGTTGGAGCTCAAACCCTTGCACGTTCACCTCAAATATGCATACCTGGGGGAGAATGAGACACTCCCGATTATCATCTTAGCAAAACATACACTGCTGCTGGTAGACAAACTTATTGATGTGTTAAAAAGGCATATTCGAGCCATCAGATGGTTGATAGCTGATATCATTGGTATCCCTCCAGGGATTTGCACCCACAAGATCAACCTCCAAGAAAATTACCTATGAAAGAGGTGGTTAAGAAAGAGATTATTAAATGGCTAGATGTAGGGGTAGTGTATCCCATTGCAGACAGTAGTTGGGTTAGCTCGGTGCAGTGTGTTCCCAAAAAAGGGGGAATTATGGTTGTTCCAAATGAAAAGAATGAGTTGATAACTACTCGTACGGTCACGGGGTGGAGAGTTTGTATGGATTGTCATAAATTAAACTCTTGGACAAAGAAGAATCATTTTTCGGTGCCATTCATCGACCAAATGATGGATCGTCTAGCTTGAAAAGAGTACTTTTGTTTCTTGGATGGATACTCGGGATACAACCAAATCTCGATTGCACCATAAGATCAAGAGAAAACCACTTTTACATGCCCTTATGGTACGTTTGCATTTAAACAGATGCCTTTTGCTCTTTGCAATGCCCCGACCATATTTTAGAGATGCATGATGTCCATATTTTCTGACATGGTGGAAGATACGATGGAAGTCTTTATGGATGATTTTTCAGTTGAGGGGAACTCATTTGATGACTGCTTGTCACATTTAGATGAGGTATTAAAGAGATGTACGGAGACGAATTTGGTCCTAAATTGAGAAAAGTGTCACTTCATGGTCAAAGAAGAGACTGTATTGGGACACAAAATTTCTAAAAAGGGGATTGAAGTAGATCAAGCCAAAGTGGATGCCATTGCTTAGCTACCCCCACCATGTATTGTAAAGGGTGTGAGGAGTGTTCGACGCAAAACTACACGCAAGTGCACGTGGTCGTACAAGTAGTAAAGTGGCTTTATTTCAAGCCAAGTATCGATCCCACAGGGACTGGACTACGGTAGTAATTAAGCTAAGCGTTAGTGAACGTTATCTCTATGAATGTAGACAACAAAACAATTAATGTTTTATGAGTTAAGATTACTAAGTAATAAGAATCTAAGTCAAGATTATAATTTGAAGTCTGAACAATAGCAATGAACAAGCTGAGGTT
>JACEIK010003016.1:9374-49308 GCA_018107945.1 Datura stramonium
AGTCAAATTTCTAGCAATTTTAGCTTCGGGATAGGCTTGGTGCGCCGCTCTCACCATCTCACCAAGGACTTAACCAATTTTATACACTTTTAACAGCTCGGGCGTGCCACTCTCACCATAGCACTAGAGTGTTAGTCAAATTCTTGAATATTAGGACCCTTCTGGCGCGTGGCTTCCTCTATCTCACTTGAATTTTAGGAATTTTCTCTAAGTCTGGGGAAGCTCTAGGGCTCTGCGCCCACCATCTCACCAAGGTGGTGACTGAATATCCTCTGAAGTTAAGGACGTCACGTGGGGCACCAACCATATCCCCCGAACCTTCTTCTCATCTTTTCAAACCTTCAACCTTGGTTCATTTTTTGTCCTTTTTCGTTGGTTTCCTGCTCAAAACACCTCAAATTGTTTGTTAGCATACAAAACACACAAAAAACTGAATTTATACATTTCTTAAGAATTATGAACTCAAAATAAGGTAAAAGATTTGCAAAAACTAGGAAAATAGGCATAGAAATATTCCCAACATCACCACCGCACACTTAAACCATTGTTCATCCATGAACAATCCCTAGTTACATACGTAAACACATCTTTTACCATCACACTTGGTACCTCTAACAATTTACACTCAATCAACTAGCATAGAGCATAGATCAAGTGGTTCATCAACATACAACAATTCTTATCAAGCATATGTAAAAGTTTCACACTCAAGACTACATAACCTCAATAATTAACTCATCATTTCAAAACATAGGGCCAACACGATTAAGTATGAAACATGCAAAAAATAGTACGCCAACTTACTTGTGCCCCTCACTTTTAGTGATGTTCCTATCTTAGATTATCAATGCAAACACATGAACCATAGAAAGCAAGGCGCCCTCACGCTCACAAACGATGTAATGCACATATGTCACATACGATAAGCTTGCCCTTCATGTACATATATACTACTTTGTTGTTTCAAGAGACTCGGATAACAAGGTCTTTTCTTGATTGTAATATGGGCTAATGGACGGGTAGGAATGATATTTTTTTATAGTGACTACTACCCTAAGCACTTTTAAGACATCTTTCGCTTTTCAAGTCCATCACCTTTTTCCTTGCTTGTTCACCCTTCATTACTCATCCTTTTTCTTTTCTTTTCTTTACCCTTTTTCACTATTTGACTGCTAATCTTTGCTTATAGAATCAATAAATCTCTATCTTTCATTTCCTAGCAGCAAGTAGACAACACAATTCTGTGGGCACCCCTTCTTCCTATTTTTCTTCTCTTACCATTTTTTTTCTTTTTCCCTTAACATTATACTTTGGTGGACCTTTACTTTTAAGTATCAAAGTGCCTAATGCCACTTTGGATCAACAAGTTTGAGGTATAACAAAGAAAGGGATTAAGCTACTTTCGTGGCTAATAAAGAATAAGGTTTATAGCTCAAATGGGGTTAACATGGGAGAATGTACAGGAAGGTAAAATAAACATGGGAAAAACTTGGCTTTTCCAAAAAAATGCCTTGATCATATCCTAACTCCCTAAAAAATAGTTATCCTACATACACTCAGGCAAGTTCTAGATGCTATAATATATACACACAAGAAAATTTAGCTCACGTCTCATGGCAACAAGAATCTAGTGGGCTTTGTATAGCTACACAATAACACAATCATATTGAATGTCATTTTTCATTATTAAGCCGTAAGAATCATTTTGAGTCAAATTAAAGAGATATGTGTATCTCTCATGGAATCCTTACCTATGAATTCAAGATGAACACTTCATTGACTCTAGCATGACAGCTAAGTAGAATGTCAACAAGCACATAAGTGAATGATCTATGACTCAATCCTAAAAAATAAAAAAATACGTGATGAAATTCCCTTAAGATGGTCATCATCCATCTATCATAGGGAAGAGTCACTACTCTACGATAATAACGACTTCTAAAAATTTAAAAATTACTCAATTCAAAGGACTCCCCTTCGGAAAATAATCGAGGCCATAAGAAAAATTGAAGATTGTGTGAGGTATGCCAAATTCAAACAATTTTCAAACAAAGCTCAATAGGCATACTCACCCTTGGCCAACAACATTTAGACTCTAAAATTAAACTAACACAAACAAAAAAGATTAAACTAAAACCTAACACTCACAGCTACTAAAGACAAACAGAGTATCCAACATCCTAAGTCATCACAAGTCATCAGCATCATACTAGCTATTACAAACCAAGACCTAAAAAATCATAGAGCTACTACTACAGGGAGTGACACTATGTTGTGACCTACTAGAAATATAGCAGTCAAAGAACAAATAGGAATCTTTCTTCCACCCCACACTTAAATAGTGCATTGTCCTTAGTGCACACATAGTCATATCAAAATGTAGGGTAAAAGGAATTTCCTTGGCTGCTAAGCATCATCATCAGGATTGTAATCCTGATCTATATCCTCCTCATCATCGCCATCAACCTGCATGACGCTCATAGTAGCATTATCCTCCTCCTCCTCATTATCCAGATCATCGACAATGTTAGTGAGCACCGTGGCCTCATCTTCATCAAATAGTTTCTTAAAGGTTGGTCCCACTCTATAGATTTGCATAGAACTCTCCGTGAGTGGGTATCTATCCTTAAGGGATGTCATCTCCTTAGCTGTGGTAGGTCGGCCTCCTATCCTCTGCACTAATTCCAACATGCTGAATATGCGACCTTGCCAGCTTTAATCACGAGTCTGATGATCAGCTATGGAAAGGGATGGAGCTGTGGAATATCTAGGCTCCTTAACCTTGGTCACATCCATTATCTTGCCAGGTAGGGGCCCTGCTCTAGATAACCGAAGGTCTGAATCTTCCTCTTCAATGCCTTGGCTTCTCAAAAACTGAGTCAAGAGCCTACTATAAAGTATTTCAACCTGCAGTTTTCCTTCACTCTCCTCATGTTGCCTCTAAGCATTACACCAAAATTTAGTGGTTGCCCTTTCATTAGTATGTGCACCAGCACAACCTGCTCTCTAGTGACATCGGTGATGTGGGTTCTAGGGAGAAGTGTGGCACAAACAATTTTTACCTACACCTTCGCCTCCTTATTTATGTAGAAGAACGGAAGTGTACAATGAATGCCCTAATGATCTCTTGCCCAATGCACGGCTAGTCTCTCACCATAAAGAGTATGGCAGATGTTGCGGTATGGAGGCTTCTCTAACATAAAGACGTAATCAAATGGGTCTACTTCTCTTGTACGGAGGAAGGCGTTGAATGTTTTAATGGTGAAAAACACCACTTGCCCCGGATCTCGACTTCATTGATTTCTCTAAATGATGTGTCCTAGTTTGCGTAAAACTCCCTCATCAAGGTGAGGTTGCACTCCTCTGACTCAGCAAAGATGTAGCCTAAACCCAACTCACAGACCTTGTCTTGAATAGTCGGGAACTCAAGTGCCAGACGGTCCTCATCGTCCCATTTTTAGAAGCATACTTAGCCTCCTTCTATGTGTTGAACCAGGAAAGCCCATGAAGCTCTACAACTTGTGCTCCCAATCGTCTAGCAGGGCCAACCTTGGCTACTAATGAACTAGCTCCCTTTGTACCTTTGCGGAGACTCTTCAAACTTTTGCCTGCTACCTCAATCTCCATTCCTTTTCTGCCTTTCGGTGCCATGATACTTGTCAAGAAAAAAATCAATGACTATACAAGATTAGTTTGTGAATAACAAGGCTAGCTAATTAAGTGTTAAAGGTGCAAGATTGACCTTACACTTAATTCTCTAGCATAATGATGAGACTTTGTCCAATGGGGTACTTACAAATTTCCCCATCATCATCCAATCTCACAACACTAATTCATTCACGAGCTCTAATTACAACCAAGTTCATGAGTTCTTCAATTCTCCCCTCATATTTAGCTTTTCAAGAATGCCTTAATTAGCCATCCCTCTCACTTTCCCTTCTTCAATTCTTAATTCAGGTAATTCATACATGAAAGTAGCATTATTCAATTCATTCAACAACCCAACCAATAATTTACTACCATTCATAATAAATTAATCATGAATTTAAAAAACTCAAGACTTATTCACCTTCAAGAATTCAATACCGTGTACTTTCTCTCTCTACCAATAATGTATCCACCCACCAAATTCATGAATTCAAATCAAAATTCCCATTCATCTCTATAACTTCAAATCATTAAATTTAACTAAAAATAAGTTAACCCAACAAGGACACACATTATCATGGATGAATTTAAAAAATTGAAGCTCATGAAATCCACAATGTGAAACTTAAGCTTTTCACCAACAATGGTGATTTGGGTCTTTAATCTTGGGGAAGAAAGGTGTGGGAGCATTCTTTCAACATTACCTAAACAAGAGAGAAGAAATATACTTAGTTGAGTTGAGAAAGGAGCTTCACCAAATCTTAGAGAAGAAAACAATGGAAGAGAGAAGGGAAGAGGGAGCTATAGGTTTAAGAGGGGTAGGTGAGAATATTTTTGCTTTTTGTTTTTCAACTTTGTGATGGAAAAGGATGAGTGGGAATTTAAATAAAGGTGGGGGTATGAGTTTTTGGTAATTTTAAGGGATTTCAGTCAATATTGACCAAAAAATTTTCGGCCAAGAACCTCTTGACAAGGGCCGGTGCAGTGTGCCACCCATAACACCAACCTATCTAATTTTTTTCTTCTAGAATTTAACACCTGGAACCCTATGCCAGGCATCTCACTCCATGCTTACTCTTTTTCAGCTCATTTTCCTAGCTCTTTCTGCCTCTAAATCTCAGTTCGTCTCTATAAAATAAAGGAAAAAAATGTAAAAATATTAGAAATATAGGTTGCCTCCACCAAGAGCCTTAGTTATAGTCGTGGCCTGACATTCATGCATTGCCTCGCATGCAGCGCCTGATTTAACATTGCGGCATGACTATGGTCTCTTTCACACCTTCATCCGAGTGAAATGGTGATCAAACGACAAATTCACTAAACTTTCATGCATCCCATACTGCTCAACTAACTGATTATTTCTCTAGGTTCTACTGCCGGCTTAAATGTGAAGTCCTCATATTGAGGAGGCATCCTTGCTGATTTAAACACCTCGAAAATATCTTCTGGATCATCCACCTTCATAGACATCTCGTCCGTGTTTACCTGTATGATGGCATCGTGGGTGGCTAAGAATCCTCTCCCCAAAATGAGGGGAACTACTGCATCAGCTTTTTAATCTAGGATTATGAAGTCCACCGAAAGAATGAAAGGTCCCACCTTTATCAAGACGTCCTTTAGTATTCCATCAGGGTAGGATAGAGATTAGTCTGCCAGCTGTAGAGTCACTGTGGTAGGACGAGGTTCACCTAACCCTAAGTTTTGAATAGGGATGCAGGCATTAAATTGATTCTATCACCCAAATCACATAAGGCAGATCCAACTTCCTTGTCTTCGATCAGCACAGGAAGGGTGAAGCTCCCGGGGTCCTTAAGCTTTTTAGGAATTTTATTCTGAACCCGAGAAATGCACTCTTCTGTAAGAGCCACAGTTTCAAACTTTGTTAATTGCCTCTTTTTGGCCACATTGTTCTTTAAGTACCTAGTATATTTTGGAACTTCCTAAAAAATCTCCACCAACAAAATATTAACATGTATCTTCTTCAACAAGTCAAGAAACTTCCTGCAAGATGTATGCTCCTTTTGCTTTTGAAACCTCTGTGGGAATGAGGGTGGTGGTATAGCTACTACAACTTTTGGTTTTGAGTTTCTTGACTCCTAGACCTCACTCTTGGACTTCTCGACCTACTCATCAGCCTTCTTTTCTCTGGGTATCACCTCATCCAGCTCCATACCACTGCACAATGAGATTGCTCTCACATTTTCCTTGGGGTTCTTCTCGTTGTTACTTGAAAGTGCCCCTTTTAGTCTGTTTGTCTGCTCCAAGGACAATTACCCCATCTTCCTGTCAAGCTCATGGATGGATTTTTGCATCTCATTTAATACCTGAGTCTATTGCACCATCCATTGCTTCATCATCTCCTCAAGAGAATTGCTCAACTGGTGGCCATGAGGCCTTGGATAACTATTCTGCCTTTCGAACTTTTGGTTCCCTCCCCATGAGGGATTTACTGCATTTTAGTACCCCTGATTTTTGATTTCCCAGAAGTCCCTAAGATCATGTCAGGCCCCGAGTTTACACCCTGGACGAAATACGATACCTGAAGCCATAAGTGACCCCAGGTCAACCCCTGGTCTATCATACACTGACAATCTGAGTAACAAAAATACATACAGTGGCATTTTGTAGCAAGAATATAAATGTTTGATAGAAATATACTGAATCATAATACTGAAAATAGTAGAACAAACTACAAAGCTGTGAGAAAACAACAAAGTCTGAAAACTGAGTCTAAGTCTAAAAGCCACTAGATCTGATGAACTGTTGGGACAAACCCCCAGCTAGCTCTAAATAAACTGACATAAATGAAATCATAACTCAGATAATAAATCTTCATCCTCGGAGGATGAGGATTCACTAATTCACAAGCTGAGGTCTTCGAAGAGTAACCGACTAATGAAGCTGGGACTGTGATCCTGTAGCTGTATCATAAAATGATACAACATAAAAGTACGTGTCAATACTTTGAATGTATTGAGTAAGTGAGAGGAACATAACGCATAGAAGTAAATAATAGGAAATACCGAACTAAGAGACAGCAATAACCAACTAAAACTACTGAACTGAATAACTGGGGTGGTCTGTAAGACCCAGTCTGATGGTCAAAACATATTCTAAATTTGAGTCTGATTTGATCTGAACGGAATTGAACTGAGTTGAACTGTACAGAACTGAACTGATTGAACTGACTTATGGGAGAGTCTTTAACCGGCATGTAACCACGTGAACTAGATGTGGAGTCCGATGTATACACCCTACTGGTAGGACCCAATATACCTTTCCAGGGTATAAAGGCATGAACTGGGTGATCACAAAAGTCTGGGGACAATTGGGCTAATAAATACTGAAACCTATGCTGGCAACGTAGTTTTGGGAATCTGGGTGCGTTGGAACCCCGGTCCGCTCGGTGCTAAGTCCTACTCCCACTGGAAAACCTAAACTGAATACTAAGCTGATAGCTTGAAACTGGGGTCCAAGACTAGTCAAGGATGTATAACTGAAAGTATCCCGATAGTCTTATCGAACCAGATTCTGAAACTGCGTTCTAGACTGGTCAGAGCTGCTCATCTAGAAGCGTCGCAATCGTCTAAGAACAAACTAAAATTTAAACTTGGGTCCTGAGGCTGGTTAGAGCTATATGACTAAAGTTTCATGACCGCCTAGTGGACCACTAAACTAGATTCTGAATCTAATTCTAATATCTGGGAGGTGATACTGACACCTCAGGAGTTTTTGAAGTCAAACTGATCAGCTGACACTTATGACTGACACTGAGTATTCTAGCATTCTTGCTAAATTGAGCTGGAAACTCTAATGGAGATTCAGTACTACTGGCAACATGGGATTTCCCAACAAGTTTGCAATTTCAAGCAAATATTGATATTCAAACACTAGAGCAGAATTGGGATTTTCTAAATCACTGAATAGGACTAGATTTTCATCTCATAATATTTTTAATTGTTGGAATCACAAACTGGGAAAAATAACTATAATTAACATAGAACAATATTTCACATGGATTCAACGAGGTCTATCAAGGAATTTACTAACATTTAAAAGGTCTGTAGGGCTAGAATTCACCTTTGGTGGGAATAATCATAAATAAATCATTATCTAATGGAAACAACAACTAAAACATTTATATATATCATTGCATGTGGATTCAAGGAAAAATACATGGATTCTCTTCACATTCGAAAAACTCAGGGCCAAGGTTTATAGAGTAAACTAGAGAGATTTCGGGAATACAAGGGAAGAACTACTTCTTTGTTGAATTGCCACTTACCTGGCAAAAATTTCCCGGAGAAGGAAGCTTGAATCTGCTACAATGGGTGTGAATCACTAGTCTTGCCTGAGAGTTCTTGAGAGAAAACTATGATCGTTTTCTAAAAGTTTACGTGGGGAATGAGGGGAAAAACCATTCAATCCCTCTAATATCTCTTAAATTTTTCCTAAAACGATGTAGTTTAGGGACTAAATAGGTAGGAGATTACAAAAATATCCCGGGATAAAATCTAAAATATGGTCGACGGGGTCCCAACAGGTCACTCAACGAGTCGTTGGTTGAGACCAAGACTCGTTGGGACCTCTTGTTGGGTCTACTGCCTGAAGGTCACTAAAGTCACCACGAGGGACGTAACGACTCGTCCTTCGTGGCCATGAGTCGTCACATGAACCGTGAAGTACACTGGTCACCTGGGTTCATCACGGACAATCCAACGAATTGTTGGTGGTGACCATGACTCGTGGTCACCATCCGTTAGGTACACTGCCTCAAACTTAGAAAATTCTCATACAACTAGTAACGGCTCACCCCATGACTCGTGGGCACCCCGAACATGTCACTTAACGACCTGTCCTATGCCTGGTGACAGATTTTCCAGTTTTTCTATAAATTTTCTATTTTTAAGTTCCGGGTCTAATCTTTGAGTTTTCGGGGCATTACAATATCTTCCCCTTAGGAACATTCATCCTCAAATATGGGAAAACACACAGGATAGCAGAGAAAACCGTTATAATATACAAATACTACTCATTTACATCAAAATTGACAGAATGAATACCCCTCTTTCAAAATATATAGCTGAACTGAATTCACTTTTCATACATACATCCAAAATCATAAAGGAAACTTAAACAAATGAACTGCACCTAACAACAAAATTGGTTTCTAGAGCAAGATTGTTATCTCAAGCTATTAAAGAGCCGCTAGAAAACAAGTGTGGGTATCTGGCCATCATATCTGCTTCAGCCTCCCACGTAGCTCCCTCAACCTGCTGATTTCTCCATAAGATCTTGACTGAAGCTACCTCCTTGTTCCTTAGCTTATGAATCTGACGGTCAAGGATCTGGACTAGGACCTCCTCATATGAGAGACTATCCTTTATTTCTACACTGTCCAATGGCACAACTGAAGTTGGATCTCCGATGCACTTCTTCAAGAGTGACACATGGAATACAGGTTGTATGGATGCCAACTCTGAAGGTAACTCCAGCTCATAAGTTGCCTTGCCAATTCGCTTCAGAATTCTGTAGGGTCCCATATATCTCGAACTGAGCTTTCGCTTCTTCTCAAACCTCATCACCGCTTTCATGGGCGAAATTTTTAGATAGACCCAGTCTTCCATAGCAAACTCCAATTCTCTGTTCCTCACATTAGCATAAGATTTATGACAGCTCTGAGCTATTTTCAATCTTTCTCTGATGAGCTGTACCTTCAGCATAGCTTCATGGACAGAGTCTAGTCTGATTATTGCAGCTTCACCCACTTCAAACCATCCAATAGGAGATCTTCACCTCCTACCATATAATGCCTCAAATGGGGCCATCTAAATACTGGAGTGGTAGCTGTTGTTGTACGCAAACTCGATAAGAGACAAGTGGTCATCCCAACTACCCTTGAAATCGATCGCGTACGCTCTGAACATATCTTCTAGGGTATGAATAGTTCATTCAGCTTGCCCATCTGTTTGCGGGTGAAAAGCGGTGCTGAGCTTGACTTGAGTACCAAGTCCCTTCTGAAAGGACTTCTAGAAATGCGAGGTGAACTAAGTACCTTTGTTTGAGATATTGGATAATGGCACCCCATGAAGTCTGACCAATTCCTAAATGTAAAGCTTAGCATATTCCTCAGTTGAATCTATAGTTTTAATTGGGAGGAAATGTGCTAACTTAGCCATTCGATCTACTATTACCCAGGTAGAAACATGTTGTCGATGAGTTCGAGGTAGACTTGTAATAAAGTCCATATTCACTTCTTCCCACTTCCACGTGGGTATGCTAATATCCTGGATCATACCTCCCGGTCTCTAGTGTTCTACCTTGACTTGCTAGCAGTTCGGGCACTTAGCTACGAATTCAGTGATGTCTCTCTTCATGCCGTTCCACCAGTAAATATCCCGCAAGTCGCAGTACATTTTGGTGGCACTAGGGTGAATGGAGTACCTAGAGTTGTGTGCTTCAGCCAGTATCTGCTGTCTCAACTCCCCGAAATCCGGTACACACAATTTGCCCCGGTAATGTAGCACACCATCTCCCCCTTTGGAGAAAGCCTCAACCTCCTTCTAGAGAACCACTTCTTTAAGTTAAAGTAGACTGGGATCTTCATCCTCTTTGGACTAAACCTCAACAACTAAAGAGGAATATGACCCTCTTTGCATCACCACTCAACCCTCAGTTGAGTCAACCAACTGCACCCCTAATCGGGCTAGTCTGTGGACATCCTTCGCCAACTCTTTTTTGCCTTTCTCAATATGAGCCACGCTTCCCATAGACACTCTGCTTAGGGAATCAACCACCACATTGGCTTTGCCCAGGTGATATAGCACGCTCATGTTATAATCCTTCAGGATTTCCAATCATCTCCTCTAGCAAAAATTTAGGTCCTTCTGACTGAATACGTACTGGAGGCTCTTATGATTAGTGAAAATATCAACGTGAGCCCCGTATAGATAATGCCTCCATATTTTCAATGCAAACACTACCGCTGCCAACTCCAATTCATGTGTTGGATAATTCTTCTCATGAACCTTGAGTTGTCTGGAGGCGTAGGCTATCACCCTACCCCGCTACATCAAAATGCAACTGAGTCCAGCTATGGAGGCATCGTAATATACCACAAATCCATCCGATCCTTCTGGTAGAGTCAATACTGGAGCAGTAGTGAGTCAAGTTTTTAACTCCTGGAACCTCTTCCACATGCATTTGATCACTGGAATTTCACCTTCTTATTAGTCAGCCTAGTTAGGGGAGATGCTATAGAAGAAAATCCTTCCACAAAGTGTCGGTAATAACAAGCTAGACCTAAGAAACTTCTAATTTCGGTTGGAGAGGTGGGTCTAGGCTAGTCTTTCATAGATGCTATCTTCTGAGAATCAACCTAAATACCCTCTCCCTAGACTACATGACCTAGGAAAGTCACAGACTTCAACCAAAATTTGCACTTACTGAACTTGGCAAATGGTTGTCCGTCTCTGAGTATCTGAAGCACTATTCTCAGGTGATTAGCATGCTCTCCCTCATTTCTGGAGTACACCAGGATGTCGTCGATAAATACAATGAAGAACATATCTAGATATTGCTTGAAAACTCTATTCATTAGATCTATAAAGGATGTAGGGGCATTTGTGAGTCCAAAAGACATCACTACAAACTCATAGAGACCATACCGAGTTCTGAAAGCTGTTTTCGGTATGTCACACTCTCTGACTCTTAGGTGATGATACCCCGACCTGAGATCTATTTTTGAGAAATAGATGGCTCCCTGAAGTTAGTCGAACAGATCATCAATTCTAGTTAAGGGATAACTGTTCTTGAGTATGACCTTGTTCAATTGACGGTAATCGATGCACATTCTGAGGGTACCGTCTTTCTTTCGCACGAATAGAACTAGAGCACCCCAAGGAGAGATGCTGGGTCTGATAAAACCTTTATCAAGAAGCTCTTTTAGCTGCTCTTTCAACTCCTTAAGCTCAGCTGGAGCCATTCTGTAAGGAGGGATGGAGAAGGGCTGAGCATCTGGAATAAGGTCTATACTAAAGTTAATTTCTCGCTCCAGAGGAACTTTGGGGAGATCTTCGGGAAACACATCTAGAAAATCTTTAACAACTGGGACTAAATTGATAGTTGGGGTGTCAGAATCCGAATCCTTGACCCGAACTAGATGATAAATGCATCCCTTAAAAATAAGCTTCTTGGCCTTAAGGTAGGAAATAAACCTACCCTTCGGCGCTGAACTATTTCCTGACCATTCTAGGCTGGTTCGTTAGGGAACTGAAACCTGACGGCCCTAGTTCTATAGTCAACTGAGGCATAACCAGAGTGTAACCAATCCATGCCAAGAATGAGGTCGAAGTCGAACGTGTCTAACACTACAAGGTCAGCTGGAATGACTTTATTGCAGACTGAGATTGAAAAGTTTCTATACACTTGACTGGCTCTAATTGACTCGCCAACTAGTGTGGAGACTGAGAAGGGTTCTGATAATACTTCCGAACTGATATCGATTTGAAATGCTACATAGGGAGTCACGAATGATAGTTTGGACCCTGAATCAAGTAGGACATATACATCTAGGTGAAAAAGACATGACATACCCGTGATCAGATCTAGTGAGTTCTCCTGTCCTTACGAGATGATAATTCATAAAAACAATTTTGCGTTGACCACCCTCTGTACCTGATGTGTTAGCCTATTGAGTTTGTTGGCTTCCTGGAGCTGCTGAGGTGGTGGAT
Source organism: Datura stramonium (assembly GCA_018107945.1). Taxonomy (NCBI): domain Eukaryota; kingdom Viridiplantae; phylum Streptophyta; class Magnoliopsida; order Solanales; family Solanaceae; genus Datura; species Datura stramonium. Next base: position 21,755 of record JACEIK010003016.1, read on the forward strand.
TTTGATCTCCCTCGTCCTGCTGACGGGCACTCCCTAAGCCGATGCCCGAGCTGTCCACAACCAAAACGACCCTCTTGACTCTGAAGACACTCTCCCGGGTGGTTCTTGTTGCACTTGGTGCAAGCTGGATATCTATTCTCGGCATTGTAGCTCTGAGACTGAGAGCCAGATGCTCCACCTCTCCGGTCCTGGCGGGACTAAAAAGCAGGGGCGCTGGCTGAGCTGGGCGTTGGAGCCCTATGCTGCTGTTGCTGCTGTGGGCGATTGCTACCGCCTGAACTCTAGTGGCCATGATCTGTCTGGCCAGTCCTAGCCCGCTTATTCTGCTGGGCATAAAAAATAACATTGGAAAGGTCAATATCTTTGATCAACATCGTGGTCCTGCACTCCTTGAGGACCAGGTTTGACAACCCATTCACAAACATCAGCATGTGAGCCCTTGGATCGGCCACCATCTTTGGAGCGTATCTAGACAACCTGGTAAAATCTAGAGCATACTCCTCCATTGTTCTGTTCCCCTGCCTAAAGTTCATAAACTCCGCTACCCTTGCTTCCCTGAGCTCCCTCGGGAAAAATCTGTCTAGAAAAGCGGTGTTAAACTCCTCCCACTCCACTGGTCCTAGTCCTGCTGGCCGCCCCTCCTTCCACTACTCATACAAGACCTGGGCTACCCCTTTTAGCTGGTAAGCAGCCAGGTCAACACTCTGGGAGGAGTTGACACCCATAATACAGGTAATCTTCCTGATCTCCTCTATGAACTCTTGGGGGTCCTCCCCCATCTTGGATCCCTAGAAAGATGGAGGGTTCATTCGGGTGAAGTCCCGCACCCTAGCAGCTGCTGCGGACCCATTGTTATTAACTGGAACTACTTGTTGGTTCACCTGGTTAGTCACGGTTTGGGCGAGCAACTGAATGACCACCCTAAATTAAGCGGTTGACACCAAATCATCCTGTGGGGCCACCGGGGCTGGTGGGATAGTCCATTGGGAATTTCTGGCCCTTCTTCTATTTCCGCGTTTTCGAGGCATATTTCACTGAAACAAAGCAGAGCATGAGTTAGGAGAACAATTTTTTTGGAAACTGAATTTCAACGCACGATAAGGAGTACGAAATAAAGGGAAGTTTCCTAATGACATCTCATAGACTCCCCGTCATAAGTGTGGCGCGCTTCACACCTATGAAGAGGACTCTATTCGATGCGAATTTCAGACAACAGAGGATACTCTGAACCTAGTGCTCTGATACCAAGTTTGTCATGCCCCGAGTTTACACCTTGGATGAAACACGGTACTTGAAGCCACAAGTGACCCCAAGTCAACTCCTGGTCTATCATACACTAGCACTCTGAGTAACAAAAATACACACAACGGAATTTTGTAAAAAGAATATAAATATTTGATAGAAATTTACTGAATCATAATACTAAAAATAGTAGAACAAACTACAAGGATGCGATAAAACAACAAAGTTTGAAAACTGAGTCTAAGTCTGAAAGCCACTAGATCTGATGAACTACTGGGACAAAGCCTCACCTAGATCTAAATCAACTGAAAGAAATGAAATCATAAATCAGATAATAAATCTTTGTCCTTGGAGGATGAGGACTCACCAATTCACAAGCTGAGGTCTTTGAGGAGTAACCGGCTAACGAAGCTGGGACTGTGATCCGCAGTTGTATCATAAAATGATACAACATAAAAGTATGCGTCAAAACTTTGAATGTATTGAGTAAGTGAGAGGAACATAACACACAGAAGTAAATAATAGGAAATGCAGAACTAAGAGACATGCAATGACCAACTAAAACTACTGAATTGAATAACTGGGGTAGTCTAAAAGACCCACAAGACAAGGGGGGCATTCATGTTTCATNATGCAATGACCAACTAAAACTACTGAATTGAATAACTGGGGTAGTCTAAAAGACCCTGTCTGATGGTCAAAACATATTCTAAATATTAGTCTGATTTGATCTGAACGGAACTGAACTGAACTGAGTTGAATTATACTGAACTGAACTGAACTGACTAAACTTACTAGTGGGAGAGTCTCTAATAGACATGTAACGACGTGAGCTAGACGTGGAGTCCGATGTATACACCCCACCTATAGGACCCAATATACCTTGCCAGGGTATAAAGGCATGGACTGGGTGATCACAAAAGTATGGGGCCAATTAGGCCAATAAATACTGAAACCTATGTTGGCAATGTAGTTCTGGAAACCTGGGTGCGCTGGAACCCCGGTCCACTTAGTGCTAAGTCCTACTCCCATTGGAAAACCTAAACTAAATACTAAGATGATAGCTTGAAACTGGGGTCCAAGACTAGTCAAGGATGTATAACTGAAAGTACCCTGATAGTCTTATCGAACCAGATTCTGAAACTGCGTTCTAGATTGGTCAGAGCTGCTCATCTAGAAGCATCGCAACCATCTAAGAACAAACTAAAATTTAAACTTGGGTTTTGAGGCTGGTTAGAGCTATATGACTAAAGTTTCATGACCGCCTAGTGGACCACTAAACTGGATTCTGAATCTAATTCTAATATCTGGGAGGTGATACTGACACCTCAGGGGTTTTTGAAGTCAAACTGATCAGCTGACACTGAGTATTCTAGCATTCTTGCTAAATTGAGCTGGAAATTCTAATGGAGATTCAGTACTACTGGCAACATGGGATTTCCCAACAAGTTTGCAGTTTCAAGCAAATATTGATATTCAAACACTAGAGCAGAATTGGGATTTTCTAAATCACTGAATAGGACTAGATTTTCATCTCATAATATTTTTAATTGTTGGAATCACAAACTGGGAAAAATAACTATAATTAACATAGAGCAATATTTCACATGGATTCAATGAGGTCTATCAAGGAATTTACTAACATTTGAAAAGTCTGCAAGGCTAGAATTCACCTTTGGTGGGAATAATCATAAATAAATCATTATCTAATGGAAACAACAACTAAAACAATTATAAATATCATTGCATGTGGATTCAAGGAAAAATTACATGGATTCTCTTCACATTCAAAAAACTTAGGGCCAAGATTTATAGAGTAAACTAGAGATATTTTGGGGACACAAGGGAAGAACTACTCCCTTGTTGAATTCCCACTTACCTAAAAAAAATTTCTCGGAGAAGGAAGCTTGAATCTGCTGCAATGGTTGCGAAGCCCAAGTCTTTCCTGAGAGTTCTTGAGAGGAAACTACTATCGTTTTCTAAAAGTTTACGTGGGGAATGAGGGGAAAAACCGTTCAATCCCTTTAATATCTCTGAAATTTTTCCTAAAACAACATAGTTTAGGGACTAAATAGGTAGGAGATTACAAAAATATCCCTGGTCTAAAATCTTATATCTGGTCGATTGAGTCCGAACGGATAACTCAATGAGTCGTTGGTTGAGACCACGACTCGTTTGGACCTCTCATTGGATCTATTGCCTGAAGGTCACTAAAGCCACCACGAGGGACCTAACGACTCGTCCCTCTTGGCTACGACTCCTCACACGACCCGTGAATTGCATTGGTCATTTGGTCACCTAGGTTCATCACGGACAACCCAACGAATCGTTGGTGGTGACCATGACTCGTGGTCACCATCCATCAGGTACACTGCGTCAAACTTAGAAAATTCTCATCCATCTAGTAACGACTCACCCCATGAATCGTGGGCACCCCAATGGGTCACTTAATGACCTTCCTGTGCCTGGTGACAAATTTTCCAGTTTTTCTGTAAATTTTCTATTATTACGTTCCGGGTCTAATCTTTGAGTTTCCGGGACATTACAGTTTAGACCCAAAGGTTGAATTAGGGAAAGCAGGAAAACCCACACCAGGTCACAGAATAAGTCATCCGATGTCTCATGGTGTGACCTAATGGGTCGTTAAGTGACCCATTAGGAAGAACCTAGTTTCAAAGGAGTTTTACTAGTGGAGTAACGTCGACAACTCTTCATGAAACTCAATGAGTCATTAGTGTGGTCGTTAAGTGCGTAGAGAAGGTTGTAGATCGGGAGATTCAATGGGTTAAGCAATGAGTTGTCGTGCCGCCCACGAGTCGTGGTGTCCCTCGTGAAGTGAGCGAGAGAGCGTTTTGGCAGTGTTGATGACATATTGAGGGACGAGTCGTCATGCACCTAACAACTCTTCAAGTGATCTGTGGAGTGATGAAGTTCAGTGAATGAGGATTTTTCTAGTGAAGATGAAGAGAGAGAACCATGAGTCGTTAATAGGCCCAACGACTTGTCAAGTCCATCGTGGTGACTGGCAGTGTCACTTTTCCTGTGAATTTCGTAAAGATGTTTTCGGAATTCCTAAGCTCCTAAGCCATAAATTACATCATTTTAATCTTTGTTAGGAGGATTTTAAGAGGGGTTAGCCTATTCTAACCCATTCCCTTCCCATGCATGCAAGTTTAGAGGGTCCTAGAGGAGAACAAGCCTAAAGTTCTTCAAGTTCTTCCCCAAATCTCTTGGGCTTTCAAGGAAGGGTGTGGATTCAGTGTTCCCAGGTATGTAAGGCCATGAATAAGAGTTTTCCATCACTCTTATGCCCAAATTTCTCCTCAAGTTCATGAATTCAAGTGTTTGATCTTATGTGGTTTTAACTCAAGTTTATGAAATTCTTGATACGTTATTCATGGGTCAATTCTCCTCATGTTTCAAATGTTGTTCTAAGATTCATGAGCAGATTTTATGTACAAATTAATTATAAATTCATGATTTCAAGTTTTAGAAGAATTATGCCAATTATGCAAGTTTCACGAAAAGTAAAGTTTATGTCTGTGTTTTCAAGTATGAGGAGATACCTAACATGAAAGAATGTTTATGATTTATCCATGTATGACTTCATGATTTTTGACTATCAAGTCTATTTCAGGTATGTTAAAGTTTTGGCAAGACCATATAATTTAAGCATGTTTTCATGATTCAGTACAATTTTATAATATTAGCTTACCATATGGTTTTGGAGTATATACTCCCACTTTCAGCTTGTAGTATGTTTGGAGCCAGGACTCCCCATATTCAGATTTTAGATTATGGATGTGATTTCATTATCAGCTTTGTTGAAAAATGATGTTTTTATCTTTGTTGGAAAATGATGGAGAGCACTTTGCATATTTTTGGGAGCAGTGTCTAGCACCGAGTAGTCTAGGGGTTCAGGGAAACCCCGAACCTCAAAACTACGTGCCAACATAGGATTATCCAGTTACTTTGGGACCTCCCTTCTGAGCTTCGCCTACCCCCATTGGGCCTTTATCTTGATACCGATATCACGGTAGCGCTCCTAGCCCTGGCAAGGCTTTGGAAAGCTCCGCCCACTTGAGTGTAATAGTTGGGATCACGTAAGCTCTATCGTGACAGTGTCGATTACATGACGAGTCTCCTATTATTCCTCATGATTTCGGTTATGCATGTTTATCAGTTATCATAGTATGTTTTAGCAGGTTTGACCCAATGATCAAGTTATCAGTTTTACTTACATACTCAGTTTCAGCTTTGGATCATTCGATTCAGTTATGAGATCCAGTTTATGTTTATTCACATTTTCTGATATTAGTATGCAGCCTTTACAATCAGAATCTTATGATGTTGTGATTTATGTTATGCATGATTTCAATTTTTTACTTACATTCTAAGTTTCATCTTTGGGTCTTTTGATTCAGTTATGAGATCCAGTATATGTCTCTTCATGTTTTCAGATATCAATATGCTGCCTTTACTCTCAGAATCTTATGATGTTATAATTTATGTTTGCAGGATTTCAATTTTTTAGTTACTTAGCCTATTTTACTTATCTTTCATACTCAGTACATTCCAAGTATTGGCTGCATATTCTACGCTGTATAATTTCATGATACAAGTTTAGATGTTCAGAGTCAGTCTCGCTGTTACCGAGTTATCCCAACGCTATTGTGGGTGAGTCCTCATCCTTCGAGGACCTTCAGTTAGTTGAGTTATGTTATTTCAGTTTTGGACTTCTAATGAGCTAGTTGGGGTGTTGTCCCATCAGCTCTTTAGTAAGTTAAAAGATTTCCATACATAGACGTATTATTTTTTTTAGCTTCGAATTCAGTGCTATGATGTTACCGTTGGTTAGATATTTTGTTATTCAGACTTCCGCTATTTCACAATTTCGTTATCAACTTTGTTCTAATGATCTTTAGTTATCATGTTCATGCCATGGGTTAACTTGGTGGGATTTATGGTTCTCGGTTCCATGTCTCGATCAGGGCCTAATCTTGGGTCGTGAAAAACTTGGTATCAGAGCCTTAGGTATTGAAGTGTCCTAGGGTGTTTGAAAGCCACGTTTAGTAGAATCTTTCTCATGGGTGTGAAGCACACCATACTTATGATGAAAAGGCTATGAAATGTTTTAGGAAACTTCCCTTCTTTCATGGTTCTAGCTCGTGCTATGAGTTCAACTATCTCGATTCCTCTAACTCCAGCTTTACGCATTTGCAGAGTCATGCCTCCATGCCGTATGAATGGAAGAAGGAATGGAAATGGAAATGACCATGAGGATGGTAATGGAGATAGTCACCAGCAGGCCCTAACAACCCCAGTGGATCTCGTGCCGGAGCAGGTTGCCCATGCTGAATTTAGGGCAACCATTCAGATGTTGGCACAAGCATTGACCGCTCAGGTCAATCTATAGGCAGTGGCTCATGATCCCCAGAATGGGAACACAACAGAGGCTAGAGTTTGGGATTTCCTCAGGATGAATCCCCCTGAGTTCCATGGATCGAGAGTGGATGAGGACCCCTATGAGTTCAATTAAGAGATCTAGGAAGATCACCCAAATTATGGGGGTGGCGGGGGGAGAGTATGTAGACTTAGCCTCCTATCAGTTGAAAGGAGTCATTCATATTTGGTACAGGAAGTGGAAGGATAGTCGGGTAGTCGGAGCGGGCCTCGTTGGTTGGGATGAGTTTCTCACAGCATTCATAGACCGATTCTTTCCTCAGGAGATAAGGAAAATCAATATGGCCGAGTTTGGGAATCTGAAATAGAACAACATAACTGCCCAGGAGTATGCTCTAGAGTTCACCCAGTTTTCCATGTATACGCTGGGAAGGTGGCTTATCAGAGGGCTCGCGTGAGAAGATTTGTGAATGGAGTAGAGGATTATTTGGTGAAGGACTGCATGACCGCTATGCTTCTTTAGGACATTGACTTCTCTTGATTGACCTTGTATGCCCAACAGATGGAGGCGGTGTAGATGAGGAAGAGGGAGAGAGAGGCCAAGAGGGCCATGACAAACAGTCTCGGGTTTTCCCAGTTAAGGACTGGTGGCGGACATCATCAACAGTCCCACCATCAGTCATTAGCCCTAACGCCGTCATTAGCCAGTATGCCATCCAGGTCTAGGCATGATCAGAGGGGAAGGACATCAGGCTCTCAATGTCAGGGGAGCAGGTTAGTAGAGCCCAGCATTCCAGTTTGTGATAGGTGCGGTAGGCAACAAACAGTGCTTAGCAGGTTCAGGGGCATGTTTTGGGTGAAGAAAGCCTAGTCACATGCTTAGGGATTGTCCAGCAGCCAGATAGGACCATGGTAGAGACTGTGACCTAGTTACCAGTTCAGCAGCTCCACTAACATGCTTAGCTATGCAGGGTGCATCCACTAGTGCAGGTGGTGGTTAGCGTCAGAATAGGTTTTATGCCTTGTCAACACGACAAGAGCAGGAGGTCTCTCCTGACGTGGTCACTAGTATGTTACGAGTATTCCATCTTGATGTTTATGCATTGTTAAATCCAGGGGACCTTGTCTTTTATGACTCCCTATGTTGCTATTAGTTTCGGAGTCAGTCCCGAAATTCTATCAGAACCCTTCTTAGTCTCTACTTTAGTCGGTGACTTAATTATAGCTCGATGGGTATACAAAAATTGCCTTGTCACAGTCCTTCAGAAAGTCACCTCAGCCGATCTAGTAGAGTTAGACATGATTGATTTTGATGTATCTTTGGTATAGATTGGTTGCATGCATGTTGTGCCTCAGTGAATTGTAGAACCCGTGTGGTAGAGTTTCGGTTTCCGAGTGAGCCAGTCCTAGAATTGAAGGGTAGTTCAGTTGTTCCTGTACGTCACTTCGTTTCCTACCTTAAGTCCAGAAAGATGATTTCCAAGGGTTGTGCTTACCATCTAGTTCAGGTCAAGGATGCTACGTCCGAAACCCCGACTCTCTACTCCATACCTGTTGTGTGTGAGTATCCGAAGGTTTTCCCAGATGATCTACTAGGAGTCCCTCCCGTGGGTGCTCCAATTCTTTTTGTTCGAAAGAATGATGGATCTCTTCGTATGTGCATTGACTACCGACAGTTGATCAAGGTTACAATCAAGAACAAGTATCCCCTACCAGAATTGATGACTTATTTGACCAACTTCAGGGTGTTAAGTATTTCTCAAAGATAGATTTCAGGTCCGGTTATCACCAACACAGAGTTTAGGAGAGTGACATCCCAAAGATAGCCTTCAGGACTCGATATGGTCGCTATGAGTTTGTAGTTATGTATTTTGGACTAAAGAATACTCCTACAGATTTTATGGATTTGATGAACAGGGTGTTCAAGACATATTTGGATATGTTTGTGATTGTCATTATAGATGACATTCTGATATACTCTAAGAGCAGGGAGGAGCATGCTGCTTATTTGAGGATTGTGCTACAGACTTTCAAGGATCGCCAGCTGTTTGCTAAATTCAGCAAGTGTGAGTTTTGGCTGAGCTCAGTAGCATTTTTGGGTCATGTTGTGTCAAGTGAGGGTGTAAAGGTGGACTCCCAAAATATAGAAGCTGTAAATAATTTGCCTAAACTAGTTAGTCCTTTGGATATTAGGAGTTTCATGGGTTTAGCTGGCTATTACAGGAGGTTTGTTGAAGGATTTTCATCCATTGCAGCCGTTGACTATGTTGACCTAGAAGAAAGTTAAATTTCAATGGTTGGATACCTTTGAGAAGAGTTTTCAAGAGTTAAAGACCCGACTCACTCCAGCCCTAGTGTTTGTTATACCTCTGAAGCCCAAAGATCAAACCCGGGAGTTGAAACGGAAAAAACCTGAAATTCTGCACCAGGTTACATAATGGGTCGTTAGGTGATCCGTGAGGAGTGGTGAAGTGACTCTTGGTCAAGAAAGGAATTGGAATGTCCTGGGAAGACCACAGGCGTGACCACGAGTTGTGGTCAGACCACACGACTTGTGAGGTCACCGGTGGCATGGACTGGATGCTTCGCTAGTAGTTTTGGGAAGTGGGGATAACGGGTGGTGACCACGAGTCGAGGTCATCCACCACGATTAGTGGGGTCCCCTAATGATTTTGGGCAGTGTACATCACGACTCAAGGCCACGAGTCATGGCCAGTGGGGACAAATCGTTGGGTCCCTCGTTGGGACCCCCTGGCAGTTAATTTTCTGCGAATTAGTAAGGGTCTTTTCGTAATTCCTAAGTTCCTAAACCCTAAAATACATTTTTAGCCTATGAAAAGTGGTTTTTAGAGGGGAAAAACTATCCTAAGTCTTCATTCATGCATGTAAGAGAATAGAGAGGTGATCAAAGGGTGATTCAAGGTTTTCTTCTTCAATTCCTTTCAATTCCTTTTTGGGCATTCAAGGGAGAGTAAGATTCAGCTATCTTCAGGTATGTAAGGTTACTAATGGGTGCTTCCGTTCACACCCATTCCCAATCTCTATGGTTTATGAAAATCTATCGAAAATCTATTTGGGTTTTGAAATCGAATTTTATGAAAAACTAATGATTTACTAGTGGGCTTTTATGTTTTATGAATCTCTTTTATATAGTATGGATTTTGATTAGTTTTTTCAACGTATTTTTACTTATAAAATTATCGATTTCAACTTCTATTAAATTAAGCTTATCTAAGAATGATCCATGATAAGTCAATTTATGATCTTTGCTTCAATTGATAATATTTACAAGCCCAACATGATTTGAGATTCAAAATACGAATTTATTCAATTACCTATTAGGATTTGATGATTTTCAAGCTATATATATGATCTATGAGTATGCATGAAACCTATGATTCACGAATTATGCTTTTGGCCGACTCACGGGCCATATGGCATGGCTAGTTCACATATGTACGAGAAGGTTTATGATTTCATGATTTAACTAGCCTATGAACTAATGCATGTTATACTATGAGCACTATATATGTTTTAGGAGTAGTATCAAACACCGAGTAGGTTTCGGGCCCAGGTTCTGCCCCAAATCTCATAAACTACATTCCACCGTAGTTATATTAGGACCTCCTTTCTGACTGTCCCCGGCCTAATGGACCTTTTCATGGTGATATCACACTTTTATAGTTCTACCCTTGGCAAGGTACGAACGACCTCCTGACTAGGTTTACAAGTCGGACTTTATATGTGCTCGTATGGAGTATGTCAGTTAAGAAAATCTTTCGCTATTCCTCATGATTTATGCATGTCTATGATTATGTATATTGGATCAAGTTATGTTCAATACAACTTTCCTCTTATAATTATGATTTCGATTGTATTACGAATGTTTTTAAAACCTTGAGCCCTATGATATGTTATGTTATGATATTTATGATATGAGCATGATGTCCTACCCTTATGCTATTTTATGAGTTTTCACACATTTTATTGTCCATTTTACTTACCTTGCATACTCGGTACATTCCACGTACTAACCGCATACTTTCTATGCTATATCATCTTATGATATAGGTTCCATCTCTCAGGCTCATCCTCATATCTAGATCATATCAGAGCGCACTTTCAACTTATTGGTGATTCCTCATGTTCTGAGGGCCGTTTGACAGACATTCATGATATTTTTATGTTTTAGTACTTGTCCGAGTTAGTTAGGGTGTTGTCCCATCAACCCATCATATGTAGTAGAGGCTTTCAAACAGTATGTAGTACTCAGCTTGCGTGTATGTCTAGAGATTTCCTTATGTTACGATATGTTATGATTATGTTTACGTTTTCGCTCTGCCTTGTTATTTTTCTTCTGCTTCTAATGCATGAATTTAGATGTATGCTTATGCCATGGGTGGACTTGCGGCCTCTGGGGTTCCTTTTCCTGTGTCATGATCTGGGTCTACATTCGGGTCGTGACAAACTTGGTATCAGAGCCATAGGTTTTGATGTGTCCTAGGGTGTCTGAAAATTGCATTAAGTAGAGTTTTGTTCATAGGTGTGAAGCGCGCCACACTTATGATGAAGAGGCTACAAGACGTTTAGGAATTGTTCCCTTCTTTCATGACTATGTTGTGCGTGAAAAGTCCTTTTATCCTTCTAATTCGTGCTATTCGCATTTGTAGAATCATACCTCCACACCGAGTGAATGTCAGAAGAAATGGAAATGGCAATGATCACGAGGGTGCCAATGGTGACGGGCATCAGCCAACCCCTCCCGTTCATGAGTAGCACGCACCAGAGCCAGCTGCCCACGCTGAGTTTAGGGAAGCGATTCAAATGTATGCACATGGCTGCCCAGGTTCATAATCAGATAGTGGCACGTTACCCTCAGAACGGGAATGTGGCGGCAGCTAGAGTGAGGGATTTCTTGAGAATGAGCCCTCCTGAGTTCTTAGGGTCAAAGGTAGACGAGGATCCACACGATTTCATTGAGGAGATTATGAAGATCACCTAGGTTATGGGGGTGAAAAAGGGAGAATGTGTTTACTTGGCCTCCTATCAGCTAAAAGGGGTGGCTCACATATGGTTCAAGTAATGGAGGGACGCTAGGGCAGTGGGTGCAGGCCCTATAGGCTGGGAAGAGTTTCACGTGGCATTCTTGGATAAGTTTTTCCCTCGAGAGATGAGGGAGCTCAAGGTGGTTGAGTTTGTTAATTTGAAATAGGGTGATATGTCCGTGTAGGAGTATGCATTGGAGTTCACTCGTTTATCCAAGTATGCCCCATAGATGGTGGCAAATCAGAGGGATTGGGTGAGTCATTTTGTGCATGGGGTGGAGAATTATCTAGATAAGGATTGTAGGATCGCCATGCTGCATCAGGATATCGACTTTCCCCACATGGAGTCGGTATATCAAAGGCAGAGAGAGGTCAAGAGGGACAAGACCGAAAGCTATGGGACTTCTCAGGTCAGGTCAGGGGGTGGATAGTGTCAGTAGTCCCAGCATAGGTCTATTGCTCCAGCCCCATCATCGGCCAACATGCCATCTAGATTCAGAGGGGATCAGAGGAGCAGGGCTTTAGACTCAAGAGGCCAGGGTAGCATGCAAGTGGAGCGCACTTTCCTAGTTTGTGCAGGGTGCGGCAAGAATCACCCCAGGAGGTGCCTAGTTGGCTCCGATGCTTGTTTTGGGTGTGGCAGGCCCGGACACAGACTCAGATATTGCCCTTCAGCCAGATCGGGGGTCGATGGAGCCTGTGTGCCAGAAATCAGTTCTGTCGCTCCAGCGATACATCCCCCTCAGCAGGGTGCCTCGACCAGTTCATCCGGTCAGCGTCAAAATGGATTTTATGCTTTGGTATCCCATCACGAGCAGGAGATATCCCCAGATGTGGTCTCCGATATGTTGCGTGTTTTTCATATTGATGTTTATGCTTTGCTAGACCTAGGAGCTACTCTGTCTTTTGTGACTCCTTATATTTCTAGTAGCTTTGGAGTTAGTCCCGAGATTCTGTCAGAACCATTATCAGTCTCCACTCCGGTTGGTGATTCAATTGTAGCTAGGCAGGTGTATAGGGGTTTCCCCATTATGGTATTGCATAAGGTCATCTCCACGGACTTAGTAGAGTTAGCTATGATTGACTTTGACATTATTCTAGGAATGGACTGGTTGTTTGCATGTTATGCTTCTGTTAATTGTAGAACTCGTGCGGTGGAGTTCCATTTTTCGGGTGAGTCAGTCTTGGAATGGAAGGGTAATTCAGCTGTACCAGCAGGTCGGTTTGTTTCATATCTTAAGGCTAGGAATATGATTTATAAGGGTTGCCTGTACCATTTAGTTAGGGTTAAGGATGTTGAGTTTGAGACCCCGACCATCTAGTCAGTTCCGATGGTCTGTGAGTATCTAAAGGTCTTTCCTGACGATTTGCCAGGTGTTCCTCCTGAGAGGGAAATTGATTTTGGTATTGATCTTTTGCCCGATACGCAACCTATCTCTGTTCCTCCTTACAGGTTTGCTCCAGCCAAGCTAAAGGAACTGAAGGATCAGTTGAAGGACTTGTTAGATAAGGGCTTCATTAGACCGAGAAAGTCTTTATGGGGTGCACCAGTGTTATTTTTCCAGAAGAAGGATGGTTCGCTTCCGATTTGTATCGACTATCGGCAACTGAATAAGGTCACCGTTAAGAACAGGTATCCTTTACCCAAGATCGATGATCTGTTTGATCAGCTTCAGGGTACCAAGTGTTTCTCAAAGATAGATCTCAGGTCCGGATATCATCAGCTCAGGGTTCGGGAGGGCGATATCCCGAAGACAGCCTTTAGGAAGCGGTATGTACATCATGAGTTTGTAGTTATGTCTTTTGGACTAACAAATGCTCCTGCAACTTTTATGGACCTGATGATTAGGGTGTTCAAGCCATATCTAGACATGTTCGTGATTGTGTTCATTGATGACATCCTTATATACTCCTCGAGCAAGGAGGACCATGCCGCTCATTTGAAAGTAGTGCTTCAGACCCTCAAGGATCATCAGTTGTAAGCCAAGTTTAGCAAGTGTGAGTTCTGGTTAGACTCGATAGCATTTTTGGGCCATGTAGTATCAGGCGAGGGCATAGAAGTTGATTCTCAAAAAATCGAGGTGGTAAAGAATTGGCCTAGACCGGTGAATCCCTTGGATATTCGAAGTTTCTTGGGTTTAGTTGGATACTATCAGAGATTTGTTGAGGGTTTCTCATCTATTGCAGTAGCTTTGACCAAGTTGACCTAGAAAAAGGTAAAGTTCCAATAGTCGCAGGCTTGTAAGAAGACCATCCAAGAGTTGAAGACTCGACTCACTACCGCACCGGTGTTGACCCTACCCGAGGGTACAAATGGTTTTGTGGTGTATTGTGATGTTCTAGAATTGCACTCGGGTGTGTATTCATGCAGCGAGGGAAAGCAATAGCTTATGCCTCTAACAGTTAAAGATCCATGAGAAGAATTACCCAACCTATGATCTAGAGTTGGCAGCGGTGGTATTCACATTGAAGATATGGCGGCATTACTTATACAGGGTCCATGTGGATGTGTTTACGGACCACAAATTCTTACAATATGTGTTCATGTAGAAAGACATCAATCTACGACAAAGAAGGTGGTTAGAGCTACTTAAAGACTACGATATGCGTGTTCTTTACCATCTGGGTAAGGCTAATGTGGTAGCGGACGCACTTAGTAGACTCTCTTTGGAGAGTGTGTCCCATGTGGATGAGGGAAAGAAGGAGCTGGTGAAATATGCCCATCAACTTGCAAGGTTGGGAGTTAAGTTGGTCGACTCAACCGATGGCGGTGTTGTAATGAAAAATGGATCAGAATCGTCCCTGGTGTCTGACGTGAAAGCTAGACAAGATGAGGATCCAATTTTGGTAAAGCTGAAGAAAGTCATTCAAAGTCAGAAGGTGGAGGTCTTCTCCCAAGTGGGAGATGGTGTGCTTCAGTACTAGGGTCGCCTATGTGTTCCCGATGTTGATGATTTGAGGAGCCGGATATTGTATGAGGCCCATGGCTCTAGGTATTCTATCCATCCAGGTGCCACCAAGATGTATCGTGACTTACGAGAAATCTATTTTGGGATGGCATGAAGAAGAATATTGCAAAATTTGTAGCTAGATGCCCAAACTTCCAATAAGTAAAGGTTTGAACATCAAAGGCCGGGAGGAGTACATCAGGATATCAGTTTTCCTACTTGGAAGTAGGAAGAGATTAACATGGATTTCATTACAGGCCTACCTCGTACTCGCTGATAATATGGTTCCATTTGGGTGGTGGTAGACAGATTGACCAAGGCTGCACAGTTCCTACCAGTGAAGACCACAAATTCAATGGATGATTATGCCAAATTGTATATCCGGGAGTTGGTATGACTACATGGAGTGCCCTTGTACATTATTTCGGAACGAGGTACTCAATTTACCTCCTAGTTTTGACAATCTTTTCAGAAGGGGCTTGGGACTCAAGTTAAGCTCAACACAGCCTTTCATCCGCAAATGGATGACCAAGATAAACGAACAATATAGACCCTCGGGGACATGTGGAGAGCATGTGTGATGGACTTCAAATGTAGTTGGGATGATCATTTTCCACTGATCGAGTTTGCCTACAATAACAACTATCACTCTAGTATCCAAATGGCACCGTTCGAGGCTTTTTATGGGCGGATATGTAGATCACCCATCGGATGGTTTGAGGTTGGTGAGGCAGCTATGATAGGGACAGATTCGGTTCATGAGTCTATGGTGAAGGTTCAATTGATAAAGGACAGGCTAAAAATCGCTCAGAGTCGTCAAAAGTCATATGCTGATATAAGGAGGAAGGATTTGGAGTTTGAGGTGGAAGATTGGGTATTTCTGAAGGTATCTCCCATGAAGGGAGTCATGTAGTTTGGAAAGAAAGGAAAACTCAGTTCCCATTATGTTGGTCCCGACCGGGTTATGAGAATAGTTGGTAAGGTAGTGTATGAGTTAGACTTACACTCAGATTTATCTTTCGTGCATCCTGTG
This sequence comes from Datura stramonium, assembly GCA_018107945.1. Classification (NCBI taxonomy): domain Eukaryota; kingdom Viridiplantae; phylum Streptophyta; class Magnoliopsida; order Solanales; family Solanaceae; genus Datura; species Datura stramonium. The sequence goes on from JACEIK010003016.1 coordinate 37,426, forward strand.
TTTCACGTGTCGCTTTTGAAGAAATGTTTGGGAGACCCAGCCCTAGTAGTCTCAGTGGACAGTGTTGGTGTAAAGGATAGCCTCAGCTATGAGGAAGTTCCAGTTGAAATTTTGGATCATCAGGTTCGAAGGTTGAGGAACAAGGAAGTAGCTTCAGTAAAGGTGTTATGGAGGAATCAAAATGTTGAGGGAACTACATGGGAAGCCGAAGCGGATATGATGGATAAATACCCACATCTATTCTCTATCGGCTCAATGTCAGCTTCAGGTATCATATTTGACTGAAAACTCTATTTAGTTTCATGTTCAGTTCATGCACACAAGTTTCTTCTATGAATAGGGTGTGTATGTGATTTGCGAATTTAGTTCAGCTATTGTTTTGAGTCGGAGGTAGTCATTCTGTTAGTTTTTGATTTAAATAATCATTATTTGATAATGATAATTTCGTATCTCTGCTTTTCTGTATGTTTTCCAACATTTGAGGATGAATATTTCCAAGGGGGAGACATTATTATACCCTGGAAGCCCAAAGATCAGACCTGAGAGTTGAAACGGAGAAAAACTAAAATTCTGCACAAGGTCGCATAATGGGTCATTAGGTGGCCCATGAGGACAGACCATGAGTCATGAAGTGACTCTTGGTCAAGAAAGGAATTGGCATGGCCTAGGGAATACCACGGGCATGACCACGAGTCATGGTCAGATCGCATGATTCGTGAGGTCACCCGTGGCCTGGACTGGGTGCTTGGCTAGTAGTTTTGGGTAGTGGGGATCACGGGTGGTGACCATGAGTCGTGGTCAGCCACCACGATTTGTGGGGTCCCTTGATGATTTTGGGCAATGTACATCACGACTCGAGGCCACGAGTCATGGCCAATGGGGACGAATCATTGGGTCCATCGTTGGGACCCCCTGACAGTTAATTTTCTGCGAATTAGTAAGGGTCTATTCGTAATTTCTAAGTTCCTAAAGCCTAAACTACGTTGTTTTAGCATATGAAAGGTGGGTTTTAGAGGGGGAAAACTATCGTAAGTCATCATTCATGCATGCAAGAGAATAGAGAGGTGATCAAGGGGTGATTCAAGGTTTTTTTCTTCAATTCCTTTTTGGGCATTCAAGGGAGAGTACAATTCAGCTATCTTTAGGTATGTAAGGTTACAAATGGGTGCTTCCGTTCACACCCATGCCCAATATCTACGAATCTATCAAAAATCTATTTGCGTTTTGAAATCGAATTTTATGAAAAACTAATGATTTACTAGTGGGCTTTTATGTTTTATGAATCTCATTATATTATATGGATTCTGATTAGGTTTTTCAATGTACTTTTACTTATTATCGATTTCAATTTCTATTAAATTAAGCTTATCTAAGCATGATCCATGATAAGTCGATTTATGATCTTTGCTTCAATTGATAATATTTACAAGCCCAGCATGATTTGAAATTCGAAATATGAATTTATTCAATTATCCATTAGTATTTGATGATTTTCAAGCTATATATATGATCTATGAGTATGCATGAAACCTATGATTCACGAATTATGCTTTTGGCCAACTCACGGGCCTTATGGCATGGCTAGTTCACATATGTACGAGAAGGTTTATGATTTTCATGATTTAACTAGCCTATGAACTAATGCATGTTATACTATGAGCACTATATATGTTTTAGGAGTAGTATCAAACACCGAGTAGGTTTCGGGCCCAGGTTCTGCCCCAAATCTCATAAACTACGTGCCACCGTAGTTATGTTGGGACTTCCTTTGTGAATGTCCCTAGCCTAATGGCTCTTTTCATGGTGATATCACACTTTCATGTTTTACCCTTGGCAAAGTATAAACGGCCTCCCGACTAGGTTTACAAGTCGGACTTCATGTGTGCTCATATGGGGTATGTCGGTTAAGAGAATCTCCCACTGTTCCTCTTGATTTATGCATGTCTATGATTATGTATATTGGCTCAAGTTATATTTAATACGGATTTCCTCTTATAATTATGATTTCGTTTGCATTATGAATATTTTGGAAACCTTGAGCCCTATAATATGTTATGTTATGATATTTATGATATGAGTAGGATGTCCCACTCTTACGTTGTTTTATGAGTTTTCACACATTTTAATGTCTGTTTTACTTATCTTGCATACTCGGTACATTTCACGTACTGGCCGCATACTTTCTATGCTATATCGTCTTATGATACAGGTTCCGGCTATCAGGTTCGTCCTAATATCTAGATCATATCAGAGTGCACTTTCAGCTTATTGGTGAGTCCTCATGTTTTGAGGGCCATTTGACAGACATTTCAGTACCTGTCTAGGTTAGTTGCGGTTCTATCCCATCAACCCATCATATGCAGTAGAGGCTTTCAGACAATATGTAGTACTCAACTTGCATGTATGTCTAGATGTCCTTATGTTACGATATGTTATGTTTATGTTTACATTTCCGCTTCTGTTATGCCTTGTAATTAGTCTTTCGCTTCTAATGAATGAAGTTAGATGTAGTCTTATGCCATGGATCGATTGGGGCCTCTCGGGGTTCCTTGTCTCGTGTCACGATCAGTGTCTACGTTAGGGTCGTGACAGTGTTGACCCTACCTGAGGGTACAGATGGATTTGTTGTGTATTTTGATGCCTCTAGGATTTATCTTGGTTTTGTGTTGATGCAGCATGGTAAGGTCATTGCATATGCCTCCAGACAGCTTAAGACTCACAAGAAGAATTATCCAATGCATGACCTAGAATCGGAAGCAGTGGTGTTCGCATTGAAGATTTGGAGCCACTACTTGTATGGGGTGCATGTAGATGTGTTCACAGACCGTAAAAGCCTTTTGTATGTGTTTACTCAGAAGGACCTGAATTTGCGACAAAGGAGGTGGTTAGAGCTTCTCAAGGACTATGACATGAGTGTTCTTTATGATCCCAGCAAGGCCATGTAGTGGTGCATACTCTTAGTTGGCTATCCATGGAGAGTGTTTCTCATGTGGAAGGTGGAAGGAAAGAGTTGGTAAAGGATGTGAATCAGCTTGCACGATTAGGGGTTCGCTTGTTGATTCGGCGGATGGTGGTGTCATTATTTAGAATGGTTCAAAATCCTCTTTGGTGATGGAGGTCAAGGCTGGGAAAGATGAGGATTCTTTTTTTGTAAAGTTGAAGGAAGCGATTCAGATCAGAAGGTAGAGGTCTTCTCCTAAGAGGGAGATGGAGTACTTTGATATCAGGGTCATTTGTGTGTTTCGAGTGTTCATGATTTGAGGGAGCGGATATTGCATGAGGCTCATGGTTCCTAACCACCAAGATAACCATGACCTACGTGAAGTCTGTTGCTGGAAAGGTTTTCAGAAGGACATAGCGGAATTTGTGGCGAAGTGTTCTTATTGTTAGCAACTAAAAGTTGAGCATCAAATACCTGGAGGTGTGCTACAAGACATCAGTATCCCTACTTGGAGATGGGAAGAGATCAATATGGATTTCATTATAGGGTTGCCTCGTACTCGTCGATAATATGACTCTATTAGGTGGTTGTAGATAGGTTGACTAAAGCAACCTATTTTCTATCAGTCAAAACTACCGATTCAGCTGGGGATTATGCTAGATTGTACATTCGGGAATTAGTTCGGTTGCATGGAGTTCCCTTGTCCATCATATCAGATAGAGGTACTCAGTTCACCCTGCAGTTTTGGAGATCGTTTTAGAAGGGACTTGGTACTCCGATCAAGCTTAGCACAACTTTTCACCCGCAAATGGATGGTCAGGCTGAGTGAACCTTTTAGGCTCTTGAGGATATGTTGTGAGCCTGTGTGATTGATTTTAAAGGTAGTCGGGATGATCATTTACCTCTTATCGAGTTTGCTTACAGAAAAGGTTACCACTCTAGTATTCAGATGGCTCCATTTGAGGCTTTTTATGGGCGGAGATGTAGATCGCCTATTGGTTAGTTTGAGGTTGGTGAAGCTACGTTGATAGGGACAGATTCAGTTCATGAGGCTATGAAGAATGTTCAACTTATACGAGAAAGGCTGAAAATAGCTTAGAGTCATCAAAAGTCATATGCGGATGTTAGGCGGAAAGATCTTGAGTTTAAAGTTGATGATTGGGTATTCTTGAAGGTATCTCCTATGAAGGGGGTAATGAGGTTTGAAAAGAAAGGGAAGCTTTTCCTACTGGATTGTGAGACATGTTGGCAAAGTGGCCTATGAGTTGGAGCCACCAGCGGAGTTGGCTTCGGTACATCTGGTCTTCCAATTATCATTATTAATGTCGTACATTGGTGATCCGACTTTGGTTGTTCCGATGGAGAGCGTAGGTGTGAAGGATAACCTTAGCTATGAGGAGGTGCTAGTTGGGATCCTTGATCGTCAGGTTCGAATGTTGAGAAATAAAGTAGTAGCTTCAATAAAGGTTTTATGGAGGAGTCAGCTTATGAGGGAGCTATGTGGGAAGCGGAAGCAGATATGATGGCTAGATACCTACATTTATTCCCTTCCAACTCAGTCCCAGCATGAGATATCGGTTTCCTCCTTAATACTCTATTCAGTTTCATGTCTAGTTCATGTCTCTCAATTTCCTTTATGTCAGTGCATGTGTGTGTGATTCATGAATTCAGTTCAGTCATGTATATCAATCCGGAGTCAGTCACTTCATTAGTTTTCAGTTTCAGATATTCAGTATTTGGGATTTCAGTTCCTTTCCCCAACTATTCAGTATGTTTACCCACATTTGAGGATGAATGTTCCCAAGGGGGGAATATTGTAATGTCCCAAAAGTCCCTAAGATAAGAGCTGAGGGTTGAATCGGAGAAAGTAGGAAAACCTACACCAGGTCAAAGAACGAGTCATCCAGTGACTCGTGGTGTGACCTAACAGGTCATTAAATGACCCGTTAGGAGGAGCCCAGTTTCGAAGGAGTTGTACCAGTGGTGACGGGCCGAGGAGCGACTCATCATGAAACTCAATGAGTCATTAGTATGGTCGTTAAGTGCGTTGAGAAAGTTGCAGATCAACAGATTCAACTGGTTAAGGAACGAGTTGTCATGTCACACACGAGTCGTGGTGTTCCTTGTGAAGTGTGCGAGGGAGGGCTTTGGAAGTGTTGGCAACGGATTGAGGGATAAGTCATCGTGCACCTAACGATTCATCATGTGAACTGTGGAGTGAGGAAGTTTAGTGAATGAGGATTTTTCTAGTGAAGATGATGAGAGACGACCATGAGTCGTTAGTAGGCCCAACGACTCATCAAGTCCCTCGTGGTAACTTCTAGTTTCACTTTTTCTGCAAATTTAACAAGGGTGTTTTCATAATACCTAAACTCCTAAGCCTAAGGAGGATTTTAAGAGGGTTTAGCCTATTCTAATCTATTCCCTTCCCATGGATGCAAGTTTAGAGGGTCCTATAGGAGATCAAGCCTAGAATTCTTCAAGTTCTTTTCCAAATCTCCTGGAATTTCAAGAAAGAGTGTGGATTCAGCTTACCCAGGCATGTAGGGCCATGAATAAGAGCTTTGTTTCACTCTCATGCCCAAATTTCTCCTCAAGTTCATGAATTCAAATGTTTGATCTTATGTTGTTTTAACTCATGTGTATGAAATTCTTTATACTTTATTCATTGGGTCAATTCTCCTCATGTTTCAAATGATGTTCTAAGATTCATGGGCAGATTTTATGTACAAGTTAATTATAAATTCATTATTCAAGTTTTAAAAGAATCATGCCCAATTATGCAAGTTTCATGAAAAGCCAAGTTATGATATGGTTTTCAAGTATAAGGAGATACCTAGCATGAAAGAATGTTTATGATTTATCTATGTATGACTTTATGATTTTTATTATGAAGTCTATTTCAAGTATGTTAAAATTCAGGCAAGCCCATATAATTTAAGCATGTTTTCATGATTCAGTACAATTTTATAATATCAGCTTACCACATGGTTTTGTAGTCTATACTCCCACTTTCAGTTTGTGGTATGTTTTGAACCAGGAATCCCCATATTCAGATGTCAGATTATGCATGTGATTTCATTATCAGCTTCATTGAAAAACGATTGTTTCAGGTTATTGAAAAATGATGGTCAACACTTTGCATATTTTTGAGAGTAGTGTCTAGCACCGAGTGGGCTAGGGGTTTAGGAAAACCCCAGACCTCAGAACTACGTTCCAACGTAGGATTATCCAGTTACTTTGGGACCTCCAGCTTTCCCTGTCCTGATTGGGCCTTCATCTTGATATCAATATCATGGTACCGCCCGTTAGCAAGGCTTTGGATGGCTTTTCCCACTTGAGTGCAATAGTTGGGATCACGTAAGCTCTATCATGATAGTGTCGGTTATACGACGAGTCTCCCATTGTTCCTCATGATTTTAGTTATGCATGTTTATTAGTTTTGATATTATGTTTTCAGTAGGTTTGGCCCAATGATCAGGTTATCAGTTTTACTTACATTCTCAGTTTCAGATGTGGGTCATTCAATTCAGTTATGAGATCCAATTTATGTCTATTCACATTTTCAGATATCAGCATGCAACCTTTACTATCAGAATCTTATGATGTTATAATATATGTTAGGCATGATTTCAGTTTTTTTTACTTACATTCTCAGTTTAAACTTTGGATCATTAAATTCAATTATTAGATCCAGTTTATGTCTATTCACAGTTTTAGATATCAGCATGCAACCTTTACTCTCAAAATCTTATGATGTTATGATGTATGTTATGCATGATTTCAGTTTATTTTACTTATTCAGCATGTTTTACTTACCTTGCATACTTAGTACATTCCAAGTACTGACCACATACTCTATGCTGTGTCGTTTCATGATACAAGTTCAGACGTTCAGACTCAATCCTGCCGTTATCTAGTGTTCCGAGTTATCCCAGTGCTATTGTTGGTGAGTCCTCATCCTTCGAGTAACTTCAGTTAGTTGAGTTATGTTTTTTCAATTTCATCCTTCTAGTGAGCTAGTTAGGGTATTGTCCCATCAGCTCGTCAGTATGTTAGAGGCTTTCCAGACATAGGCTTGTATTATTTTTTTCAGCTTCAGATTCAGTGTTATGATGTTACCATTGGATAGACGTTTTATTATTTAGACTTTTGCTATTTCAAAATTTTGTTATCAGCTTTGTTATGATGATCTTTAGTTATCATGTTCATGCCATGGGTTGATTTGGAGCCATTAATGATTCTCGATTCTGTGTCTCTATCCGAGCCTAAGCTCGGGTCATGACATGATTATAGCCATTACCTACAAAACCGCCACCATGATTCTATTGTCCCACAAAAAATATAGATTCGCGGTTAAGTGGACAACCTAAATATGCATGACCTTCTCCACATGCTTGAAATGACGGTCGTGGAGTCTGCACCTGATTTACTTGGTTTCTTACTGGTGTAATCACAAGTTTTCTAATCGCATTCACTAGCTGGCTAATGTCTACTCTGATTACTGCAACACCATCTACCTCAAGCTTCCCTGGCACTTTAGCTACTACGAATCTTCTGCCTGAGTCTTGATAATCCTGACTTTCTGCTGAATGAGGTTCAAGAGAGCCTCAATCATAATAGCTTTTGGACATAATCTGTCCCTGAGTGGTAGCATCAAGCAGGATCCGGGCTTCAGACCCTTTATAAAGTTGTGCGCAATTATCTCCTTATGCTGCATGTGGTGCAGACAATCTCTCAAATAACCCTTGTTACATTCTCATGCCTGAGCTAAGGTCTCACCATCTTTCTGCACAAACCCAGAGATCTTCCTCTTAACTCCTTGGTTCTTCTTGAAGAGAAAAACTTGTTGATGAATTTGATGGAAAGAGCCTCCCATGTTGTGCTGGAACTTGCTGGCTCATTTGGAAGCCACTCCTTGGCTTCACCAATCAATGAGAACGGAAATAATGTCATCTTAACATATTCAACACTAGAACTATCTCTTGGTTGTTGCCCTGTAATTGCTCATTGTTCTCCATATTTAACCTTGAAATGTTCTCTCAATTTCAGGATCAAGAGAAGTCAAAAGTGATTCTAGACTTCTCGTACTTGGCATACACTGAGCACACAACCATGTAAACTTTACAAACACAAAGAAACAAATGTAAAATACAGAATAGCGAAATAAAATCCTAACCTACAAATGATAAAACAATATTCAAGTCCCCGACAACGACGCCAAAAACTAAATGTCGCCCAAGCGCATGCGGTCGTCAAGTAATATAGGTATGGAAGCCCCAATTATCATACTCACAGAGACTTGTCAGTTTTCAATCGTTATAAGGTTGTTGCTTTATTTTTCTATTCTAGAAAACAATTGAAATCGATAATGGTTTTGGAAATTAAACTATTAAAAGCTTCAAATGTAAAATTAACTAAAACAGTTGCAAGCTTGGTTCTACTCGATGATGATGCAAATCTAGGGAAATGGAACTTGTTTGGTTTCAAGTTGAGTTTGCAAGACATGATTACACTAGAACGATTCTCTCTATGGTTGCTAGTTACAAGTTACTATCCCATTTCTTGCCACTATCCCTAACATCCAAGAATTATTTTATGAACCCTAATGCCTATATCCCTATGATCGCAGGAGAAATGAAATGATGATTATGCCTACTTGTATTTCAACTAAACAGGGTTGAAGGGTATATCCTTATCCTCAACAACAACTTCTATCCTCTCACCAATGGATTCAAGGTCTTTGAATTCCTGTTCTTTATTTACTTTAACTCTTTCGATTCCCTTTCCCAAGTTCAATAAAAAACCAACAGATTTACTCATAAAGTGATCAATATCATAAATAAGCAATTAAAATAAGTAAATAAAAGCAACCATAATGAATAATCGAAACTAGATTAAATTAGTCTTTCATACAATCAACCATCCACCATGGCCAAAACCCTAGAGTATGAGTTTAGCCACTCATAGACAAGTGGAAAAATAAATAATTAATCATCATCATTCAAAAAAATAGTAAAAAAGAGAAGAAACCCAGTTTAGAACTTTTTCTTCCTTCCAAACGTCTTATAAGCCTCCACAAATGAAATACAAAATGTAAAAATGATCCAACGAGATTGTTAACAGATGCCCTAGAGGATGTATTTATAGTTGAGCCTTCAAATGACACTTCTGCCCTGTAACACTTAGCTTTAAAATCAGAAATTTTAGTCTGGAATAGGTTTGGCATGCCGCCCTTACCATCTCACCATAGCGTTAGTCAAATTTCCAGAAATTTTAGCTCTAGGATAGGCCTGGTGGGCCGCCCTCACCATCTCACAAAGGACTTAACCACTTTTCAGCACTTCTAACAACTCTGGCATGCCGCACTCACCATAGTACCGGAGTGTTAGTCAAATTCTTGAACATTAGGACCCTTCTGGCGCATGAATTCCTCTATCTCACCTGAATTTTGGGAATTTTCTCTAAGTCTGGGGAAGCTCTGGGTCTCCATGCACCATCTCACCAAGGTATTGAATGAACATCCTCTGAAGTTAAGGACTTAGCACGGGGTGCCATCCATAGCCTAGAAATTATGAAATTATATCATGAAGTTGAGGGATGGGCGCTGGGCGCAAGCCATAGCCCCCGAACCTTCTTCTCAGCTTCTCAAACCTTCAATCTTGGTTCATTTTGGGTCCTTTTTCCTTGGTTTCCTGGTCAAAACACCTCAAATAATTTTTTAGCATACAAAACACACAAACATATGAATTTATGCATTTCTTAAGGATTATGAACTCAAAATAGGGTAAAAGATGGGCAAAAGAAGGCAAATGAGTATAGAAATATGCCCAATATCACCACCCCACACTTAAACTATTGTTCGTCCTCGAACAATCCCTAGTTAAATAAATAAACTCATCATTTACCATCACACTTGGTACCTCTAATAATTCACACTCAACCAACTATCATAGAGCATAGATCAAGTGGTTCACCAACATACAACAATTCTTATCAAGCACATGCAAAGGTTTCACATTCAAGACTACACAACCTCTATAATTGACTCATCTTTTCAAAAAGTAGGGCCAACATGATTAAGTGTGAAATATGAAACAAATAGTACATTGACTTAGACATCTTGTGCCTGTCATTTTTGGTGATGTTCCTCTCTCAAATTATCAATGCAAACACATGGAACATAGAAAGCAAGGCACCCTCACGCTCACAAATGATGTAATGCATATATATCACATACGATAAGTTTGCCCTTCATGTACATTTAGACTACTTAGTTATTTCAAAACACTCGGATCACAAGGTCTTTTCTTAGTTGTAATGTCGGGTAAGGGATGGGTAGGAGTGATATATATTTTATAGTGACTACCGCCCTAAGCACTTTTGAGACATCTTAATCTTTCACTTTTCAAGTCCACCACCTTTTCCCTTGCTTGTTCAACCTTCACTACTCATTCTTTTTCTTTTCTTTTATGGCCACCTTTTCACTACTTGACTGCTAATCTTTGCTTATAGAATCAATAATAATTTCATAATTAAAGTTCTATATTTCATTGTCCTAGCAGCATGTAGACAACACAATTCTGTGGGCGCCCCTTCTTCCTATTTTTCTTCTCTTACTACAAATTTTTTCTTTTTCCCTTAACATTATACTTCGATGTACCTTCACTTTCAAGTTTTAAAGTGCCTAAGAATACTTTGGATCAACAATTCTGAGGTATCACAAAGAAAGGGATTAACCTACTTTCATGGCTAATGAAGAATAAGGCTTATGGCTCAAATGGGTTTTACCAGGGAGAATGTACAGGAAGGTAAAACAAACATGGGAAAAACTTGGCTTTTTTAAAGAAATGCCTTGACCATATCCCAACTCCCTAACAATTAGTTATCCTACATATGTTCAGGAAAGTTCTTGATTCTACAATATATACACACAAGACAATTTAGCTAGGCTCTCATGGCAACAAGAATCTAGTCGGCTTTCTACAACTACATAATCACACAATCATATAGAATGACATTTTTCATTATAAGCCCTAAGAATCATTTTAAGTCAAATGAAAGAGATGTGTGTCTCTCATGGATTCCTCACGTATGACTTCAATATGACCACTGTATTAACTCTAGCATAACAGCTAAGTAGAATGTCAACAAGCACACAAGTGAATGATTTATGACTCAATCCTAAAAAATAAAAAAAAATACGTGATGAAATTCCCTTAAGATGGTTGTCATCCATCTATCATAGGGAAGGGTCACTACTCTACGATGATAACGACTCCTAAAAATTTAAAAATTACCCAGTTCAAAGGAGTCCCCTTCAGAAAACAACCGAGGCCATAAGAAAAATTGAAGGTTGGGGGAGGTATGCCAAATTCAAACAATTTTCAAACAAACCTGAATAGGCATACTCGCCCTTGAACAACAACATTTAGACTCTAAAAGAAAACTAGCATAAACAAAAAAGATTAATCTAAAAATTAACACTCACAGCTACTAAAGACAAACAGAGTATCCAACAACGCAAGGCAACACAAGTCATCAGCATCATACTAGCTATATAAACCAAGACCTAAAAAATCATAGAGCTACTACTAATGGGAGTGACACTATGCTACGACCTACTACAAATATTTCTATCAAAGAACAAACAGGAATCTTTCCTCCACCCCACACTTAAACAGTGCATTGTCCTCAGTGCACACACAGTCATATAAAAAAGTAGGGTAAAAAGAAATGTTACACCCCGTAAAAGTTAACGATTAGTAAGCGTACACGTGGATTTATGAGTAATAAAGAGAGTTCGATGCATGTAGAAAAGCCTCGGAAGCAGGATCGGGCGAGACTAGGCCGCAAAGGGCCAGCACGACGCGCCAGCCAACGCGACATGCTAACCCACTGGCGCGATGAGGGGCGCGACGCGGGGCTGTTCTAGCGCCTTG
>JACEIK010003016.1:58639-76660 GCA_018107945.1 Datura stramonium
AATGGATAGTTAGAGGAATGGGTCCAGTCCCCGTGGGTTCGACAATCCGGTTCTTAAAAAGAGCCACTATATTACTTGCACGACCCGTACACTTGCGGGCTCATCACTGCTAAGCATCATCATCAGGATTGTAATACTGATCTTCATCCTCACCATCATTGGCATCAACCTTCATGGCGCCCACAGTAGCATCCTCCTCCTCATCATTTTATCTAAATCATCGACACCGTCAGTGAGCACTGTGGCCTCATAATTATCGAGAAGCTCCTCAATTGCAGGTCCCACTCTTCATATTTTTATAAAACTCTCTGCAAGTGGATATCATCCTCAAGGTGTGCCATCTCCTTAGCTGTGGCGGGTCGGCCACCTATCATCTACTGTAATTCCAATATGCTGAATATGCAATCTTATAACTTTCATCATGAGCCTGACGATCAGTTATGGAAAGGGATGGAGCTGTGGATAGCTGGGCTCCTTAACCTTGGTCACCACCATTATCTTGCCAGCTAGAGTCCCTGCTCTAGGTAACCAAAGGTCTGAATCTTCCTCTTCAATACCTTGGCTTCTCAAAAAATGAGTCAAGAGACTCCCATAGTAGTATTTCAACCTGCAATTGTCCCTCACACTCCTCATGTTTCCTCTAAGCACTACCCTAAATTTAGTGGTAGCCCTTTCATTAGAACGTGCACCAGCACAACTCGCTCTCTAGTGACATCAGTAATATGGGTCCCAGGGAGAAGTGTGGCACAGACAATTTTTACCCACACCTTTGCCTCTTTATTCATGTAGGAGAAAGGAAGTGTACAATGAATGCCCTGATGGTCCCTTTTTCTTTCTACCATTAGTGCATCCACCCACCAAATTCATGAATTTAAATCACCATCCCCATTCATCCCCACCACTTCAAATCATTACATTCAACCAAAAATAAGTTGACCCTATAAGGATACACATTATCATGGAAGAATTTGACATTAAAGCTCATGAAACTCATAATGTGAAACTTAAGCTTTTCACCAACAATGGTGATTTTGGTCTTTAATCTTGGGGAAGAAGGGTGTGGGAGCATGATTTCAATATTACCTAAATAAGAGAAATGAAAGATACTTAATTAGTTGAGAAGAGCAGCTTCACCAAACCTTGGAGAACACAACAATGGAAGGGAGAAGGGAAGAAGGAGCTACAGGTTTAAGAAGGGTAGGAGAGAGAATTTTTGCATTCTGTTTTTCAACTTTGTGATGGAAAAGGATGAATGGGAGTTAAATATAGGTGTTGGTCCTGAGATTTTTGTAATTTTAAGGTCTTTTGATAAATATTGACCCAATTTAACCAAAATATTTTCGGCCAAGAAGCCCTTGGCGCAACGCCCCCTCTATCTCACCACAAATTTAGATATTTTTTTCCTTCGAGGACAGGGGCTGGTGCGGAGCGCCACCAATAGCACCAACCTATCTAATATTTTTCTTCTAGAGTTTAACACCTAGTGCCCCATGCCAGGAATCTCACCTAGACTTACTCTTTTGCAGCTCATTCTCCAAGCTCTTTTTGCCTCCAAATCTCTGTTCGTCTCTATAAAACAAAGAAAAAATGTAAAAATATTAGAAAGATGGGTTGCCTCCCACCAAGCGCCATAGTTATAGTCGTGCCATGACATTCATGGATTTCCTCCCATGCAACGCCTGATTTAATATCACGGCACGACTATGGTCTCTTTTACTCCTTCATCCTAGTGAAATGGTGACCAAACTGACAATTCACTAAACTTTCATGCAGCCCATGCTGCTCAACTAACTAATTACTTCCTCCAGGTTCTTCTGCCGGCTTAACTGTGAAGTCCTCATGGTGAGGAGGCATCCTTGCTGATCAAAGCACCTCGAAAACAACTTCTTGACCATCCACCTTTATAGACATCTTTTCTGTCTTTACCTATATGACGGCATCAGCGGTGGCTAAAATTCCTCCCCCCAAAATTAGGGAAACTGCTGCATCATCTTCATAATCTAGGATTATGAAGTCCACCAGAAGAATGAAAGGTCCCACCTTTATCAAGACGTCCTTTATTATTCCATCAGGTAAGGCCAGAGATCGATCTGCCAACTATAGAGTCACTATGGTAGGATGAGGTTCACCTAACCCCAAAGTTTTGAACAGGGATGCAGGCATCAAATTGATGCTAGAACCCAAATCACATATGTTAGAACCAACTTCCTTGTCTCTGATTACCACAGGAAGGGTGAAGCTCCCGAGGTCCTGATAACGCTCAAACTCACACTTCCTGACAAAGTATGAAGCGATCGTTGTCAATAAAGAACCCAACTAAGAGGTTGGGGTCGAACCCACAGGGAATAGTGTATGATCTAGACTAATGTCGGAAATTGAACTTGTTGATGAGTTATCTCCAAATTAGGGGGTTTTAAAGAAAAATAGATTAAAAAAACTATATTCATAATTTAAATCAAATTTTGCAAACAACTAGGGTAAGTGTTCCCCGTGGGTTCATAACTACTTCGGGTATAATCACGTGATCAATCCCAATGCTTACTTGTACAACTGATAACTAGGGTTCATCCAAATGACTGGTTCGTCCCTATTGGATGTCTTTACTCAATCACTGGATCAAGTCTCACGAGAGATTTCAAACTAACCATTATCAATATGTTTCAAATTTAACTATCCCGCGACCACAACTCAAGTTAATACAATGATCATAAAGACCATGGTTTTATTGTAATTCTCTTTTCCTGATCTCTACTTCTCTAGGTTCAAGCAAGTAAAAAATTCAGGCAAGTCCTAACATTGTACACCGTTAAGAAACATTTAAACATGAAGAGAATACAATACAAGTGTTTAGCATTAGTTTTGAATCACTTTTGTGTAACACTATTTCGTTAATCCATCATGGTTCCTACAACCCCTAGTTGTGGAGGTTTTAGCCTCTCATGGCTATAAGATTACAATTTGCATTCATAGACAAACACATAATTAAATACTTATAGAAACAATTGGAATAAAACTAGATTTGAATATCAAAGAATAATCTCAAGAACAATGTAGGAAATCAAGAATTTGATCCCAAGAATTGCTCTCCAAAACTTGATAAAAATTGACAAAATAATATTCCTCACACGTCTATTACTTTGTTTCTATCTCCTCTGACTAAAATAAAACATAAAAGATATTTATACAGACATTAGAAACCTTTTCCTAAGCTAACATGAAATTTTTCATATCTGGCGTCGACTGTGTCACGATTGGACCTATGACTCGTAGTAGGATTGTACAGGTCGTACCTACTTCTCGTACGTCCCTAGCTCCTGCAAATTTGTCTAAGTGTTGGAAAGCTTGTACAACTTGTACCACAGTCCTACGAGTCGTACAATGCATTCGTGGTTTGGCCCTGAGAACCCTGACATCTTCTGAAACTTTCCACGAGTGTTGTGGTACGACTCGTACCTTTCTCATATATAACTCATATTGTTTATTGTGTCTGGAGTTCTTCCAAGTATTGAAGAATCTTCTGAAGTTCACCACGGCTCATGGTACAGGTCGTATATTGATGCTATGATCCGTAAGTCCATCTGTACCAAGAGACTACCTTTGTGCAAATATCTCTGAACAATTCCACTGTCACGACCCGAACGTAGACCTAGATCGTAACACGGGACAAGGAACCCCAAGAGGTCACAAGTTGACCCATGTCATAAGAATACATCTAACTTCATTCACTTTAAGCGGAAGACTAAACATAAGGCATAGCGGAAACATAAACATAACATAACATGTCATAACATTCGGAAACACTGGACACATACATAAGCTGAGTACTACATACTGTCTGAAAGCCTCTACAGTATAAGATGGGTTGATGGGACAACACTCCCAACTAATCCGACCAAATACTGTAACATAAAATAACATAAATGTCTAGTAAAACGGTCCTCAGAAATGAGGACTAACCAACAAAGCTAATAATAATAATCCCGAGATGGTCTAAGGATGAGGATGAGCCTGAGAGCCAAGTCCTGTAGCATGAAACAATACAACATAGAAAGTCAGCGGTCAGTACGTGGAATGTACCGAGTATGCAAGGCAAGTAAAATGGACATATAAAACATGCAAAAATTCATAAAAACATCATAAGAGTGGGACATCATGCTTTTCATAAACATCATAACATAACATAAGGCTCAAGTTTTTCAAATCATTCGTAAACCGTTCATTATCATGATCATAAGAGAAACTTTATCAATCATCACTTGAGCCAATATCATAAACATAACAATGCATAAAACATGCAGAACAATGGGAGGACTCATCATAACTGACACCATCATGGTAGAGCCTTTCATGATGACCCAACTATCTCACTCAAGTGGGCAGAGTCGTCCCTGGCTTGCCAGGCGAGGGGCATGTATTATGTGATATCACGAAAGAGTGGGATCGTTATCATTGTAATGTATCATTATAAACCTACGGTGGCACGTGGTTATGAGACACCGGCGTAGTCCTTTGAACGCCCGGCTGCTCGGTGCTAGACACGGCTCCCAAAAATATACATATTAGGCTCATACGTAAATAAATAACATCATTCATTAAGATTCATGGATAAATAAACATTCATCATTCATTGATCCCCATTAAAACATGATTATCCAAGAATCAAAGGCCCTTTAGTCGGCCAACATCATAAATCGATAAATCATGAGATTCATTTCATAAACCGTAATTATTCTTCAACATGTGGGCATTGCCCAATATTTTACCATGTTTTACAATACTCAATTAATTCAAAAACATGCTCATAAACATGGGTAACTTGAAAACATGCTTTTCATCATCATTCATAAATCATAAGGCCCATGCATATAACTTGTAAATCATTAAATCATGTGGGTATTTGAATAAATCCATATTTTAAATTATAGATCTTGCTGGGTTTGTAAATATCAACAATTGAAGAGAAGATCATAAATTTATTCATCATAGATGATGCATAATTAGGCTTAATTGAATAGAAATCAAAATCAACAAATTTATAATCGAAAAAGTTGTAAATTCTGATCAAAATCCATGGAATATGATCTAAATCACAATTCATAATAGCCCGTTAGCAAAACATTATATTTTCACAAAAATTGAATTCAAAACCATATGAGATTTTTGGTAGATTTTCATAAATTGATAGAGAATGGGCATGCGTGTGAACGGAAACACCCATCTGTAACCCTACATACCTGGGTAAGATTAGATTCTAAGGTTCCTTGGTTGCCCAATGGTGGATTGATAGGGAAGAGCTTGAAGCTATGATAGATCTCTCTCAAATTCTCTTAATTTGCATGCATGGAAATGGCTTATGCAAGAGGGACTTAACCTATCTTATCTTGCCTAGAAAATACATAAAACGATGTAGCTTAGGGCCTTGGAGCATAGAAAGGTCGAAAATACCCTAAATGAAATTTCCCTAAAAAACTGATCTGGGTGAACTAACAACTGATCCCACGAGTCGTTACTTGAAACCACGACCCGTGGTATCCAGTCGTTGGGTCCACTGCTTCCCTTACACTTTCGGATTCTTCCCACGACTTGATAGGATGAGTCGTTACTTCAAACGACGGGTCGTTAAATCTATCATTGCAAGCCCCCTTCACAAACCTGAACTTCCTTACCATGGACCTCACTATGACTCGTGGTTTCTTCGAACGAGTCATGGTAACCATGTATTAGATGAACTGTAAATCTGACCACCTAGACAATGATTCGTGACAACAAATTGTCATAGCTCACAACGAGTCGTTGAAAGACTCGTTACATCCCCCATGCTTAAGTCTAGCACTCACCCATGATCACCAATGATGACTCATTGTTTCAAACAAAGAATCATTACTCCACCCGTTGTATCCACTGCCACAAGGTCTCCCATAACCACTACTGCATACAACGACCTGTGGTTTCTAGACACGAGTCATTACATTACCCATTTTGTGACACTTTTCCAGCTTTTCAGCCAACTTCAAATGTTGATCCTGGGTCTAATCTTAGGCATTTTTGGGGTATTAAAATATCTCCCCCCTTGGGAACATTCGTCCTCGAATGTAGGAAACAAGCAGAAAATAAAGACATGCAATCATTACACCTAACTACTAATCATTTAACCGAAAACTAACGGAATGACTACCTCTGATGCATATCACATAGCTGAACTGATTTCATGCTTCAAATACACATCCATATACATAAAAGAAACTTGAACACATGATTTGAATGACTACTAAATTGAGTCATAGGGCAAAACTGATACATCAAGTCGAAACTGAGTCGGTAAGGAATAAATGTGTGTATTTAGCCATCATATCCGCTCCGGTTTCCCACGTAGCCCCTTCAATATGCTGATTCACCCATAATACAATAACTGAAGCTACTTCTTTATTCCTTAGCTTCCGAACCTGATAGTCTAATATCTCCACTAGAACCTCCTTATAGCTAAGGCTATCTTTTACACCAACGCTGTCCACCGGTACTACTAAAGCTGGATCTCCCAAACATTTCATCAAAAGCAATACATGGAACACATGATGTACGGAAGATAACTCTAAAGGCAGTTCCAACTCATACACCACCTTGCCAACTCTCCTCACAATCCGGTAGGGATCAACATAGCGGGGACTTAGTTTTCCTTTCTTCCAAAAAAGAATCACTCATTTCATGGGAGATACCTTCAGAAATGCCCAATCGTCTACCTCGAACTCCAATTCTCTCCTCCTCACATTTGCATAGGACTTTTGATGACTCTAAGCGGTTTTCAGCCTGTCCCTTATCAACTGAATCATAACCATAGCCTCATGAACTGAATCTGGCCCTATCATAGCTGCCTCACACACCTCAAACCATCCGATGGGCACTCTACACCTCCGCCTATAGAGAGCTTTGAACTGTGCCATCTGAATGCTAAAGTGAAAGTTGTTGTTGTAAGCAAACTCGATCAGGGGAAAGTGATCATCCCAACTACCTTTGAAGTCCATCACACATGCTCTCAACATGTCCTCGAGAGTCTGTATTGTCCATTCCTATTGATCATCAGTTTGCAGATGAAATGTTGTGCTGAGCTTAACCTGAGTCCCAAGCCTTTTCTGAAAAAACCGCCAAAACTAGGAGGTAAATTGAGTACCTCAATCTGAAATAATGGACACGGGCACTCCATTTAATCGAACCAACTCCTGAATATACAGTTTGGCATAATCCTCCGCTGAATCTGTGGTTTTCACCGATAGAAAATGTGCAGCCTTGGTCAACCTGTCTACCACAACCCAAATAGAATTATATTGACGGCAAGAGGTAGCCCTGTTATGAAATCCATGTTAATTTCTTCCCACTTCCAAGTAGGAATACTAATATCCTGAAGTACCCCTCCAAGCCTTTGATGCTTAACCTTTACTTATTGACAGTTCGGGAACTTGGCTTTGAATTCTGCAATATCCTTCTTCAAGCCATCCCACCAATAGATTTCTCGTAAATCACGATACATCTTGGTGGCACCCGGATGGATAGAATACCTGGATCCATGGTCCTCATGCAATATTTGGCTCCTCAAATCATCAACATTTGGAACACATAGGTGACCCTGGTATCGAAGCACACCATCTCCCCCTTGGGAGAAAACCTCCACTTTCCGACTTCGAACGACTTCCTTAAACTTTACCAAAATCGGGTCCTCATCGTATCTAGATTTCAAATCAGTCACCAAAGATGATTCTAATCCTCTTTGAACAACGACACTGTCGTCGGTGGAGTCAACTAATCTAACCCCAACCTTGCGAGTCGATGTACATCTTTCACCAACTCTTTCTTTCCTTTCATCCACATGGGTCACACTCTCTATCGAGATCCTACTAAGTGTGTCCGCTACCACATTAGCCTTACCCGGATGGTAAAGAACACTCATATCATAGTCTTTGAGTATCTCTAACCACCACCTTTGCTGAAGATTGAGGTCCTTCTATGTGAACACATATTGTAAGCTCTTGTGGTCCGTAAACACATTCACATGGACAACATAAAAGTAATGTCGCCATATCTTCCATGCGAATACCACCGCGGGCAACTCCAAATCATGGGTCGGGTAATTCTTCTCATGGATCTTTCACTGTCTAGAGGCATAGGCTATCACCTTCCCTCGCTGCATCAGTACACACCCGAGTCCGATCCTTGAAGCATCACAATACACTACGAAACCATCCGTACCCTCGGGTAGGGCCAACACCGGTGCGGTAGTAAGTCGAGTCTTTAGCTCTTGGAAGCTCTTCTCGCAAGCCTCCAACCATTGGAACTTCACCTTCTTTTTAGTCAACTTGGTCAAAGGTGCTGTAATAGAGGAAAAACCTTCAAAAAATCTCCGATAATAGCCTTCTAGGCCCAAGAAACTCTGAATATCCGAAGGACTCACCGGTCTAGGCCAATTCTTCACCGCCTCGATTTTCTAAGAATCTACTTTTATGCCTTCGCTTGACACCACATGACCCAAAAATGCTACCGAGTTCAACCAAAAATCACACTTGCTGAACTTTGCATACAATTGGCGATGATTGAGAGTCTGAAGCACTACTCTCAAATGAGCGGCATGCTCCTCCTTGCTCCGAGAGTATATGAGGATGTCATCGATGGACACGATCACGAACATATCCAAATATGGCGTGAACACCCTGTTCATCAGGTCTATGAAAGCTGCAAGAGCATTTGTTAGTCAAAAGACATAACCACAAACTCATAATGACCATACCGTGTCCGGAAGGCTTTCTTCGAAATATCACACTCCTGAACCCTGAGCTGATGATACCCGGACCTGAGATCTATCTTTAAGAAACACTTGGCACCTTGAAGTTGGTCAAATAAATCATCAATATTGGAAAAATGATACCTGTTCTTAAACGTGACCTTTTTCAATTGTCGATAATCAATGTACATCCAAAGCGAACCATCCTTCTTCCGAACAAATAAGACTAGTGCACCCCGTGGAGACTTTCTTGGTCTAATGAAGCCCTTATCTAATAGGTGCTTCAACTGATCCTTTAACTCTTTTAGCTCGATTAGAGCCATCCTGTAAGGAGGAATAGAGATAGGTTGTGTATCAAGTAAAAGATCAATACCAAAATCAATTTTCCTCTCGGAAGGAACACCTAGCAAATCATCGGGAAAGACCTCTGGATACTCACACACCACCGGAACTGACTAGATAGTCGGGGTCTCAGACTCAACATCCTTAACCCTAACTAAATGATACATGCAACCCTTGTAAATCATCTTTTTGGCCTTAAGATATGAAATAAATCGACTTGCTGGTACAGCTGAACTACCCTTCCACTCCAAGACCGACTTACCCAGAAAACAGAATTCCACCGCATGAGTTTTAAAATTTACAAAAGCATAACACCCATACAACCAATTTATTCCAACAATAATATCAAAGTTAGTCATGGCTAACTCTACAAGGTCTGCAGAGGTGACTTTATGCAAGATAGTGACCAGGCATCCTCTATATACCCGCCTAGCTACAATCGAATTACAAACAGGAGTAGAAACTAAAAATGGTTCTGACAAAGTCTTAGGACTAACTCAATATAGAAAACTCATAATATACTAGTGACCACATCTGGTGAAGTCTCTTTCTCCTGACATGAGGCGAGGGCATAGAATCTATTTTAGCGCTGTCCGCTACCCCCACTAGAAGATGCTCCCACCGAAGCGGAACTTGCTGGAGCTGCTACTGTGCTGGTGGTCTGTGCACGAACTCTATCACCATCCTTTTTAGCAAATGGACATGCTCGACGTATGTGGCTAGACCTACCACACCCATAGCAAATATCTAAGTTGAGCAAACACTCCCTGGTATGGCTCTTGCTGCACTTCCCGCAGGCTGGGGAGGTACGCTCCACCTGTGTGCTCCTTTGGTCCCTCAATCCTGAAGTCTTTCTCTTCTGATCACCCTTGGGTATGGATGGAACACTAGCTGATGATGGTGCTAGAGCTAGTGGCTTCTGCTGAAACTGAGGGCGGTGACCGCCAGATATCTAATGAGTAAACCCATGGCTATCTGTTCTAGCCCTCTTTGCCTCCCTCTCCCTCGCATGAGTCGCCTCCATCTGCTAGGGATATAACACTATGCGAGGAAAGTTCATATCCTAATGAAGCATCGCAGTCCTGCAATCTTTGTCCAAATAACTGTCATGACCCTAATGGAGGCCCAAATCGCGATATGGGACAAGGAGCCCTGAGAGACCCCAAGTTTACCCATGGCATAAGCATACATCTAATTAAACCAAGAGACTGAATAATCGGCACTACAATCATAGAGGAAGTCTAGCTTGGATATAACATCAGAATATAAAATCTGAAGATGAATATATGCACATGTCTGATTAGCCTCTAAACATGATGAGCTAATAGGACAAGACCCCAACTAACTAAACAAGCTAAAAACTAAAATACATAAAGAAACGATAGATAGTTTGGTCCTCCAAAGATGAGGAATCACGAATAAGCAGACGCTAAATCCGATAAGCTATCTAAGAGCGTGGCTGAACCTGAGAGCCAAGTCCTATATTATGAAACAATATAGCATATAAAGTATGCAGTCAGTACGTGGAATGTACCGAGTACGCAAGGCAAGTAAAAATGCTGAAGTATGTATTTTAAGCACAATGCGTTTATTTAAAACATTAACATTAGCAAATCGGGAGTAGGACTTGCATACATTCTTTCTGAAATCATGATCTTTTCATAAACATGACAATACATAGCTTTATAACATCAAACTGACTCGAATGACTCAAAGCTAAAATATGATATTTATAGAGAAGCTGAACATTGAGTCAAACCTTGCTGTTAGAACATGCATGTATATATAATAATCATGAGTAATGAATATGCATATCTGAATCATATAGAACAATGGGAGACTCGTCACTTAACCGACATACCACGATAGAGCTTTCGTGGTCCTGACTATCACACTTAAGTGGGCAGAGCCGTCCAAAGCCTTTCCAGGGCTAAGGACGCTACCATGATATTGATATCAAGTTGAAGGCCCATTCGAGCAAGCGGAAGCTGACAAGGGAGGTCCCAAGTCATATAATAGTATTGACCTACGTTGGCGCGTAGTTATGGGGATTAGGGTTATCGACCCTTAGCCCGCTCGGTGCTAGAATTTTCTCCTAAAAATATGCAATGCTCTACATCGTATATAACGAAGCTCAACATGGTCTATTGACGAAGCTCAATGATCAAATACATCTCAAATACGAAATCATGCATATGAGAAGCTTAGATCAAAACATACCACAAGCTGAAAACATACTTGGGAGCCTTTTCTCCAAAACCATGTGGTAAGCTATGCATAGGAAGACATAACTCAAAACATACCACAAGCTAGAATATAAAATTTGGGAGTCTTCTCTCCAAAACAATGTGGTAAGCTTAGCTCAGGAAAATAAGCATTCAAACATAATATGTGGGCATTGCCTAAAGCTTTATCATACCTAGAGATACTCAACTCTCATTGAAAACATAATAATAAATATGGGTATCTTCAAACATGCTTTCCATCATAATATCTCATCATTATCACATATACTCCACAAATATCACTTTTTACGATCACATCAATGGGCTTCAACATTCATAAGGCTAGAAACATAGTTTTTTTTAATTTAAAATCATGAGAAAATTAGCCAATGCTTCACAATTTGATAATAAAATCATAATCAATTCATATCCATGTGAGGAAATTGAAAATTCATGCATTTGGGTAAAACCCCATAACTTGATCATAGAAAACTCTCATACTTAGATCGATATTGGGAATGGGTGTGGAAGGAAGAATCCACTCATAACCCTACGTACCTAGAAGGAATTGATTCTACCACTTGTCTGATTCCTCAAGAAAGATTTGAATGAAAACCTTGGAAACTTTCTCTAGATTACCTCCTCAACCTCTCAAGTTTGCATGCATGGAAGAAAATAACTTAAAGTAGGTTTCCCCCTCCTAAAACCCACTAAAACAAGCCTTAAACAATGTAGTATACGCTTTAGGAATATAGGAATTACGAAAAGGCCCTTACTAAATTCGTAGAAAATTACTACCAGGTCATCCTAACGGTCGACTTGACGGCTCGTGATCCAGGGCAACGGCTTGTCACCCTGCTCGTCAAGCACATTGACTAACCTTGTCTCCTGGCTTGTAACGGGTCACATCACAATTCGTCAGGGGTGACCACGATTCGTGGTCACCAGTCATTAAGTACACTGCTCTCCTTCTTCTCTTTTCCTTTTCCCCCACCCTACGGCTGACCCAACGACTCGTGGGGTCTGACCATGAGTCGTTGCCACACCCGCGGTGACCCTTTTCTTTAAACTTCCCAAACTCTTCAATGGCCTCCCCACGAGTTACCTGACGACTCGTCGGATGCCCTCAAGAATTGTCTCACGACTCGTCCTGAGTCTGCAACATCTACTTTACATTTTTCCTGTTTCAACTCTTGGGTCCGATCTTTGGGCTTCTGGGGTATAACAATATATCTCCCTTGGGAAAATTCATCCTCGAATGTTGAAAATAGCAGAAAACAGCAACAGGCAATTATCATATTCAAATACTGATCATTTAAACCAAGAACTAGCGAAATGACTACCTCTGATTCATATCACATAGCTGAACTGATCTCATGCTTCACATACACATCCATACACATAAAAGAAACTTGAACACATGAACTGAACATGAAAACTAAATGGAGTCATAGAGCAAAACTGATACCTCAAGTCGGAACTAAGCCGGTAGAGAATAAGTGTAGGTATTTACCCATCATATCCACTTCGGCTTCCAAAGTAGTTCCTTCAATATGCTGATTCCTCCACAATACTTTAACTGAAGCTACTTCTTTGTTCCTCATCCTATGAACCCGACGATCCAATATTTCAACTTGAACTTCCTCATAGCTGAGGCTATCCTTCACATCAACACTGTCCACCGAGACTACTAAGGCTGGGTCTTTCAAACATTTCTTCAAGAGAGACACATGAAACACAGGATGCACGGAAGATAACTCTGAGGACAAGTCTAACTCATACGCCACCTTACCAACTCTTCTCATAATTCGGTAGGGACAAACATAGCGGGGACTGAGATTTCCTTTCTTTCCAAACCGCATGACTCCCTTCATGGGATATACCTTCAGAAATATCAAATCGTCCACCTAGAACTCCAACACTCTCCTCCTCACATCAACATATGACTTTTGACGACTCTGAGTGGTTTTCAGCCTGTCCCTTATCTCTGAACCTGCACCATAGCCTCATGAACCGAATCTATCCCTATCATAGCTGCCTCACCATAGCCTCATGAACTGAATCTAGCCCTATCATAGCTGCCTCACCAACCTCAAACCATCCGATGGGCGATCTACACCTCCGCCCATGAAGAGCCTTGAACGGTGCCATCTGGTTACCAGAGTGATAGTTGTTATTATAAGCAAACTCGATCAGCGGTAAGTGATCATCCCAACTACCTTTGAAGTCCATCACACATGCTCTCAACATATCCTCAAGAGTTTGTATTTTTCATTCCGCTTGGCCATCCGTTTGCGGATGAAAGGTTGTGTGGAGCTTAACCTGAGTCCCAAGCCCCTTCTGAAAAGATCGCCTGAACTGGGAGGTAAACTGAGTACCTCGATCCAAAATAATGGACAAGGGCACTCCATGTAACCGAACCAACTTGTAGATATATAGCTTGGCATAATCATCCGCCAAATCTATGGTTTTCACCGGCAGGAAATGTGTAGCCTTAGTCAAACTGTCCACCACCACCCAAATGGAATCATATTATTGGCGAGTACGAGGTAGGCCTGTAATGAAATCCATGTTAATCTCTTCCCACTTCCAAGTAGGAATTCTTAGATCCTTAAGTACTCCCTAGAATTTGATGTTCAACCTTTATGTGCTGACAATTTGAGCATTTGGCTATGAATTATGCAATATCCATCTTTATGTTGTTCCACCAATATATTTCCCATAAGTCATGATACATCTTGGTGGAACCAAGATGGATATAATATCTTGATCCATGAGCCTCATGCAACATCCGACTCCTCAAATCCTTGACATTCGAAACACATAAGCGACCTTAGTACCGCAGCACACCATTTCCCCCTTGGGAGAGGACTTCTACCTTCTGACTTCGAACGACTTCTTTCATATTTACCAAAATTGGATCATCATATTTTCTAGATTTCACGTCAGTCACCAAGGATGATTCTGATCAATTTTGCACAACAACACCGCCATCGATTGAGTCGACCAACCTAACTCCCAACCTTGCAAGCCGATGGACATCTTTAACCAGCTCCTTCTTTCCCACTTCCACATGGGACACATTCTCCAAAGAGAGCCTACTAAGTGTGTCCGCTACCACATTAGCCTTACCCGAATGGTAAAGAACACTCATATCGTAGTCCTTGAGTAGCTCTAACCACCTCCTTTGCCATAGATTGAGCTCTTTCTGCGTGAACATATATTGTAAGCTTTTGTGGTCCGAAAACACATCCACCTGGACCCCATATAAATAATGTTGCCATATCTTCGATGCGAATACCACTGCTAACAACTCTAGATCATTGGTTGGGTAATTCTTCTCATGGATCTTTAACTGTCTAGAGGCATATGCTATCACTTTTCCTCGCTGCTTCAATAGACACCCGAGTTCGATTCTCGAAGCATCACAATACACTACAAAACCATCGGTGCCCTTGGGTAGGGTCAACACCGGTGCTGAAGTGAGTCGAGTCTTCAACTCTTGGAAGCTTTTCTCACAAGCCTTCGACCATTGAAACTTTACCTTTTTCTGAGGCAACTTGGTCAAAGGTGCTGCAATAGATGAAAAACCCTCAACAAACCTCCGATAGTAGCCAGCTAAACCCAAGAAACTCTGAATATATGAAGTATTCACCGGTCTAGGCCAATTCTTCACCACCTCAATTTTCTGAGAATCTACCGTTATGCCCTCACTCGATACCACATGGCCCAAAAATGCCACGGAGTCCAACCAAAACTCACACTTGCTGAACTTGGCAGACAAATGGAGATCCTTGAGGGTCTGAAGTACTATTCTCAAATGAGCGGCATGTTCTTCCTTGCTTCGCGAATATATAAGGATGTCATCAATGAACACAATCACGAACATGTCTAGATATTGCTTAAACGCCCTATTCATCAAGTACATAAAAGTTGTTGGAGCATTTGTTAGTCCAAAAGACATAATAACAAACTCACAATGACCATACCGCATCTTGAAGGCTATCTTCAGGACATCACTCTCCCGAACTCTGAGATTATGATACCCGAACCTGAGATCAATCTTGGAGAAATAACTGGCACCCTGAAGCTGGTCAAACAAATCATCGATCCTGGGTAAAGGATACCTTTTCTTGATGGTGACTTTGTTCAATTGTCAATAGTCAATGCACATCCAAAGCGAACCATCCTTCTTCCAGAAAAATAATTATGGTGCACCCCATGGAGACTTGCTCAGTCTAATGAATCCCTTATCTAACAAGTCCTTCAACTGTTCTTTCAACTCTTTTAGCTCATCTAGAGCCATGTTTTAGGGAGGAATAGATATAGGCTATGTGTCGGGAAAAAGGTTAATACCGAAATCAATCTCCCGCTCGGATGGAACACCTCACAAATCATCGGGAAAGACCTCGGAGTACTCACAGGAAGACTGGTATTGAAGGCTACGGATGGTGACCATGAGTCGTGGTCACTCACCACGATTCATGATGTCCTCCGTGGGGTCTCATGGTAGATTTTTGGCATTGAACATCACGACTCAAGGCCATGAGTCGTGGCCCCTGGGGACGAGTCGTCCAGTCCCTCGTGGGGACAGGCAACCAGCAAAATTCTACGATTTAAGTAAGGGATTTTCAATAATTCCTAAGTCCTAGGGTCCTAAACTACGTCGCTTTAACCTATGAAAGGTGGGTTTAAGAGGGGAAATACTAGGCTAAGTCCTCATTCATGCATGCAAAGGAATAGAAGGTGGTAGAGAGGTGATCTAGAGAGATTCAAGGCTTTCTTCCCCAAACTTTCCTCTTGGGCAATCAAGGGAGTGTAGAGTTTAGTTCCAACCAGGTATGTAGGGTTACAAATGAGTGTTTCTGTTCACACCCATGTCCATCCTCTATTGGTTTATGAAATTCTACCAAAAATCTCATGGGGTTTTAATTTAATTTTTGTGAAAATCTAATGATCTGCTAATGGGCTTTTATGATCTACGATTTACATCATATTTTATGAATTTTGATCAAATTTTACAACTATTTTCGATTATAAATTTATTGATTTGAATCTGTACTCAATTAAGCCTACTTATGCATGATCTATGTTGAACCGATTTATGATCTACACTTCAATTGTTGATATTTACAAACCTAGCATGATCTATGATTTGAAATATGGGTTTATTCAAATACCCAACATGATTTATTGATTTACAAGTTAAGTACATGATTTCAAGTATGCATGGGCCTTATTATTTATGAACTATTGATGATGAAAAGCCCGTTTTCAAGTTAACCATATTTATAAACATGTTTTTGAATGAATCGAGTATTGTAAAGTATGGTAAAGTTTTGGGAAATTACAACATGATGATGAATGATTTACGGTTTATGAAATGATTCTCATGAATTATCGATTTATGATGTTGGACGATTAAAAAGCCTTTGATTCTTGGCTAATCATGTTTAGTGGGGATCAATGAATGATAAATCTTTATTTTAGCCATGAATCTACATGAATGATGTTATTGATTTATGTATGAGCTTATATGCATGTTTTTGGGAGCCGTGTCTAGCACCGGGAAGCCCAGTGTTCAAAGGACAACATTGGTGTCTCATAACCACATACCACCATGGGTCTATAATGATACATTACAATGATAATGATCCCCTCTTTTCATGAAATCACATAATGCACGTCCCTCGCCTGGCAATCTAGGGGCGACTCTGTGTCATGCCCCACCTTGGGAGGCATGACTGACACCTGGTGCCCGACTAGGATCTGAATTGACTGAGCTGACTGAGACTAAGTACTTCTGGTTCATGGCTAATACTAACTCTTAAATAAAGGAAATAATGGGCTATATATTGGCTGTAAACGCAGCCCCCGGACGACAAGGCCTTTTATCCACCTGTGAAAGAAAACAGCTAACCAAATACAGATAGTAATAGAGAAACGTATGCGGGCTGACAAGACCACCATGATGTATAGTTATGACTGTAAAGTAAAACCAGTGCTAAGCTAAACTATGGCTGACAAGGCCGCTAATCTGCCAGCTAAAAAAGGCCCCACACGGCCAACACGTAAATTAAAATACATATGGGCCCCACACGGCCAACAACAGCTAACCACAAGGAAATAGAAATAATCTACAAGCCTCTAGGAGTAATATGATGGTCGGGACAGGGCCTCGACCTACCCATAAACTGTAAAATAAAAAAGAAGTAAACCTTCTATCTACAAGCTCCGGAAGAAAGGAGTTAACTGCTCTGATGATGCTAGCTGAAGGCTATGAGGGGCCTGCTCCTCGTCTATCCGTACTTGCAAGAAAGTAGTGCAGCGCCCCAGTAAGGGCGTCAGTACAATATTTATTGAATATGTAAGACGATAACTGTAAATGATTGCAATAAAGAGATAGAATTGAGAATAATTGAAATAAAAGGGATAGAGTTCATACATGAGTAACTTAACTTGTTACTATCTAATTTATTAATAAATAAAACAAACAAACACCTTACCTGGCCCCTATAACCCGCAAGGTACAATCAACAAAGAATAACCCACTTGGGGCACCCATAAGCCCTGGTGAGTACAGTTTAGTCTATATACCCCTATCAAGGTCGCACTGGGTCAACTAATAACTATAGATGTCCTACCGGCCCCCTGGGTCTGCAATTGAGCCTGCTCGACCCACGATTG
>JACEIK010003016.1:76904-93486 GCA_018107945.1 Datura stramonium
CTTACTGGGATTCAAACTGAGCTATCATGCTAAAGAAACTAACTTGGCAAAGGAAACTTCCTTAACATACCTCGTTCGCCGGTTACTAATTAACTGGCGAGTTTTAGTTCGTATTCAACTGTTCTTTTCAACTGCAAACATATTACTAGGGAAATATGACGAGTTTCAATACTAAATTAAAAAAAATGATAAGTTTATATATGAATATTAACTATATTTCAACTTAATGGAACACGGTCGAAAACTCATAATTTCTCGAAAGTCCAGAAGGAAGAATGCTTACTTTAAGCCTGTGATCGTATTGACACTAGTTTGGAGTAATTCCAACAACTTTAGCTCGGTGGGGTTACGATTCACCGGGCGAATTTCGTGAAAGTAACACCGTAGCAATGCTCCCTGCAGCCTTAAACTTCAATACCCGAAGTTAATTTGAATTCGGGCAGCATTCTGTAGCGTAAACGAATGAAATTTACTTACTTTCTTCGTACTCTCTCTTCTTTGGCTGTATATAATATATGATATGAAATGAAATCAAAGGATGAAACATATATATACTTGAGGTGGTGGACAGGGGTCCGTGGCACGGACCCTATCGCGCTAATTTACGAGAATGCCACTGCCACGGACCCTATCGCGCTAATTTACGGGAATGCCATGCCGCCCCTGTCGCGGCTTCTTCCAGCCTCCTCCCGCGCGATCTCAATTGCACGCTCATTCAACCTTTCCCCAGGCACTTTCCCATACGTATTGCACTCTAAAACTCTAAACCAACGTATGAATAGGCCGTCCAAACATTAGAAACTTATCCTCCCCCTTAAATCTTTCTTCCTCGAATGTTAACTTAAACTTACACATACCTTAACTCTTGCAACTACTTATTTTGGAAAAATTTTGGCAGAGTCTTCCCTGTAATATGGACTATCTGAAAATCCTGAAATGCAGAAAAGTCCAGTACAGGCACTTCATATAATGCTATAACAACTATTTCACAATAAGGCTGGAGTCAATTGAGCAATATATATAACACAAATCATGAAACAATGACTGAATCAATAACTTACCTTAACTGCATAATCTGGACTAAGCCTGGAACAAATGAGGATATCTGGATTTCATGTCATCCTTAGCCTCCCAAGTCAGTTCTTCTCTATTCTTGTTTCTCCACAGTACCTTAAGAGAGGGAACATCCTTAGTCCTCAACCTACGAACCTGTCGATCTAATATAGCTACGGGAACCTCTTCATAGGCTAATTCCTCAGTGACTTGGACATCCTCAATTGGCACAACTTGGGACGGATACACTATGCACTTTTTTAGCATCAACACATGAAAGACCGGATGAACAGATTCAAATTCTGAAGGAAAATCTAACTCGTATGCCACCTGACCTATTCTCCGATGTATTCGATATGACCCAATAAAACTCGAGCTGAGCTTACCTTTTTGCCAAACCTCATTACACCCTTCAATGGCGAGACTTTCATAAACACCCAGTCGTTTATATTGAACTCCAAGTTCCTACGCCGTACATCAGCGTAAGATTTCTGGCGGCTCCGAGCTGTCAGCAGACGTTCTCTGATAAACTTTACTTTCTCTTCTTTCTGATGAATTATATCTGGCCCAATTAACTCTGATTCTCCAACCTCAAACCAACCAACTAGGGACCTGCATTTCCACCCATATAAGGCCTCATAAGGCGCCATTTGAATCGTTCAATGGTAACTGTTATTGTAGGCAAACTCAATAAGCGGTAAGTGTTCATCCCAGCTGCCCCCAAAATCTAGCACACACGCCCATAACATATGCTCGAGCATTTGAATTGTACGTTCTGCCTGCCCGTCTGTTTGAGGATGGAAGGTCATACTAATATTAACCTGCATCCCCAGGCCCCTCTAAAAGGGCTGCCAAAATTTAGCTGTAAACTGCTCTCCTTTTTCAGAAATAATCGATAAAGGAACACCATGCAATTGGACTATATCTCTGATCTATAGTTTAGCATAATCTTCAGCTGAAAAAGTAGCCCTTACTAGTAGAATATGAGCTGATTTTGTCAACCTGTCAACAATCACCCAGATGGAGTCAAATTTACGCCTGGTATGAGGTAACCCTATCACAAAATCCATATTAATTGCCTCCTATTTCTACGTAGGCACTGCTATCTCCTATGTCAGTACGCCAAGTTTCTGATGTTCGGCTTTCACCTACTGGCAACTAGGACATAGAGCCACAATTTCTGCTATCTCCTTTTTCATTCCCGGCCACCAGTAATTTTCTTTTATATCATGATACATCTTTGTCAAACCCAGATGAAGAGGGTAACGGGAATAATGCACCTCACCCATAATTTGCTGGCAAAGTCTTGCCACATACGAAACATAGAGGTAGTCCCTATATCTCAAAACCTTGTCTTCGGTTACCTGGAAATCTGTTATTTCCCCTCACTGAACCTTATGTTTGAACTGAACCAGGTTAGGGTCTTTGTACTACCGTTCATTCACTTCAACAACTAATGATGATACTGTCATATTCTGAATTACCGTTCCACTATCTCCTGAATCTACTATACGGAAGACTAAACTAGCTAACTGATGCAGTTCTTGGGCTAGCTCCCGCTATTCTGGCTTCAGGTGTACTAAACTCCCCATGGATTTATGGTTGAGGGCATCTGCTACAACATTGGCTCTTCTTGGGTGATACAAAATATTCACTTCATAGTCTTTCAACAGCTCTAACCAGCGATGCTGCCGCAGATTCAACTCTTTCTGTGTGAAAATGTACTGGAGGCTCTTATGATCAGTAAAAATATCTACATGAATGCCATATAGATAGTTCCTCCATATTTTCAAGGCATGAATCATCGCGGCTAATTGCAGGTCATGGATGGGGTAGATCTTCTAATGCTTCCTTAGCTTCCTTGAAGCGTAAGCAATTACTTTACCATGCTGCATTAGAACACATCCTAAACCAACGCTTGAAGCATCGTAGTATACTGCATAACCCTCTGATCCTTCTGGCAAGGCTAATACTGGTGTTGATGTCAACCTATTTTTCAATTCCTGAAAATTCTGCTCGCATGCTTCAATCCAATGAAATTTAGCTGCTTTTTGAGTTAACTTAGTCAAAGGCACTGCTAAGGTAGAAAATCCTTCTACGAACCTTCTGTAATTCCTGGCTAACCCTAGGAAACTACGTACCTCAGTCGGAGTTGTAGGTCTAGGCCATGTTTTTACGTCCTCGATCTTTTGCGAATCTACCTGTATACCAGCATCTGACACAACGTGGCCCAAAAAGGCCACTAAATTCAGCCAAAATTCATATTTAGAAAACTTCGCATACGGTTGGCGTTTCCTGAGAGTTTGGAGCACTGTTCGTAGGTGATCTCAATGATCTGCCTCTGAATGGAATATACCAGAATACCATCAATAAATACTATCACAAACAAGTCTAGATACAGTCTAAAGATGTTGTTAATCAAGTCCATGAACATTGCTGGGGCATTCGTCAGCCCGAAGGACATGACTAGAAATTCAAAGTGGCCATACCTGGTCCTGAAAGCGGTTTTTGAAATATCCCTCTCTCATACCCGAACCTAATGGTACCCAGACCATAAATCAATCTTGGAGAAATATTTTTCCCCTGAAACTGATCAAACAAATCATCTATTCTGGGAAACGGGTACTTATTCTTGATAGTGACTTTATTCAGCTACCGATAATCTATACACATACAGAGGGAGCCATCCTTCTTTCTCACAAACAAAATAGGTGCTCCCCACGGTGAAGTACTTGGCCTGATAAAACCCTTATCTAACAGATCTTTTAACTGCTCCTTTAATTCTCTGAGCTCAGTAGGAGCCATTTGGTATGGAGGAATAGATATAGGTTGAGTACCTGGTAGTAAATCAATTGCAAAATCGATCTCCCGTTCTGGGGGAATACCAGGAAGTTCATGTAGGAATTCATTGACTACTGAAATAGTCTGAAGAGTCGGAGATTCTGCATGGACATCCTGAACCCTGACAATATAATAAATACATCCTTTCTCTATCAATTTTCTCGCCCGAAGATAGGAAATAAACCTACCTTTTGGCGTGGCTGCACTACCTTTCCACTCCCGTAAAACCTCCCCTGGAAAGTGGAATCGGACAATCTTGGTCCAAAATTCAACATTGGCATAGCATGACGCCAGCCAATCCATGACCATAATTGCATCAAAATCAATCATTTCTAGTTCTATCAAATCTGCTAAAGTCTGACGACCAGCAACTTCTACTGTGCACCCTCGGTAGACCCTGTTAGCTATGATTGAATCCCGACGGGTGTAGACACTGAAAAAGGCTGCTGAAGCGATTCTGGGCTAGTACCGAACTTCCAAGCCACTAATGGGGTAACATAAGACAAGGTGGATCCTGGATCTATCAATACATAAATAGAATGAGAGCAAATGTCCAGCATACTTGTCACCACATCCGGTGACGACTCTTACTCCTGTCGTCCCGGTAAAGCATAAGTGCGATCTGGACCGGTACCTAAGCTAGATGCCCCTGGTCTGCCTCAGCCTCTACCGGCTGGAGCTGAGGGCCTATGCCTTGTTGGAGATATTGGGGCACGTGACCCTACTAAAGATCTATCTTGTCGGTCCCAATCAGTCTGACCCCTAGCTAGAAAATCTCTCATCTAATAACCCTCCTGTCCAGAGGTATACCATGTTGTGGAAGACCTACATTCCTCAGAATGACGCCGACTGCAACAGGGCAAAGTGGCACAGAGAATCTACTCTCCTCCACTCCTCTCTACTACTGTGAACCTGCTGATCGTGAACTCCCCCTGGGCCCTAATTGCTCTCGATGACTAGATCCACTCCCCTGCTGCTGTTGTGGGGGTGGGGGTCTGGGTGGCCTGTCTGAAAATAGTGGCCTGGGTCCACCCTGGGACTCCGCCTGCATGTCACTAGGTCTGGCCCGACGGCGCTGCTCCTGATTTGCCCTTCTTATTTCCCATTACTGCTGTCTGATTCCTTCAATATTCTGAGCAAAAGCCTGAATTCGGGAAATATCCATGTCCTCTCATAGAGTGGCCGTAATGCAAGTACCCACATATTCTTGATTCAGCCCCATAATAAACTGGTGTACCCTAGCTGGCATGGTTCCACAAAAGCTAGTGCATATCGTGCCAAGGATTCAAACCTCATAGCATACTCCCGAACACTCATCGAACCCCGCTCTAGATGTAGAAATTGGTCAACCCGGGCCTGTCGAACTTCTCGTGGCAGGTAGTGATCTAGAAAAGCCTCTGAGAAGCTAGGCAAAGTCGAGAGGGGAATCACCTCTCCCTCGGGACCTCTCCCAACTCTCGTACCATAGTACTGTAATGTCTCGTAGCTGGAATACCGCTAACTCAACCGACTCTGCAGGTGTATAATGCATCACCCTGAAAATCTGCTGCATCTGATCCAAGTAATCTTGAGGGTCCTCCGCCGATCTGTCCCTGTGAACTGCGGGGGACTCAGTGCGAGAAACTCCCGGACCCTCGAACTACTAGGTCCTCCTGAGTCCTCTGCCACCATGGGCGCCACTGGCTGATGCTGTGCAGCAATCATCTGATCTAGCATACCAACAACACCCCTAACCTCCTAATCCGATGGTACCGGTATAAAAACTACTGGAGGCGTTGCCGTCACATTTTCTACCCTGAGCGGCTCCTGACGTGGTGTAGAGTGCTGGGGAGACTGAGATGAAGTCTCCCTGTCGCCCTCAGATCGGGCTAACTTTGATTGAGGCACCCTGCTAGTTCCTTCCCCTACTGCAACATCCAATCTCCTACCACTCGTGGTGTGTCGCGGGTCTTTCATTTCTTTGTAGATAAAAGAATAAGGTAAGCTTAGGGACTTAACCCTATACTGTACAACTCTATAGCACGACTAGATAAGAAGAAAGAGTAACTATCCTATCATGCCTCGCAGCCTCTTGCCTATAGAATGTGGTGCATAACACATCCATGGACATGAATCTACTTAGCACGGATTGCAGAATCCCTGGGATACGACCTGCTCTGATACCAAGTTTGTCACGCCCCACCTTGGGAGACATGACTGGAACCTGGTGCCCGACAAGGATCTGAACTGATTGAGCTGACTGAGCCTAAGCACTTCTGGTGCAGGTCTAATACTAACTCTTAAATCAAGAAAACAACGGGCTATATCTCGGCTGTAAACGCAGCCCCCGGCCGACAAGGCCTTATATTCACCTATGAAAGAAAATAGCTAACCAAATACAAATAGTAATAGGGAATCCTATACAGGCCGACAAGACCACCATGATGTCTAGTTATGACTGTAAAGTAAAACCAGGGCTAAGCTAAACTATGGCTGACAAGGCCGCTAATCTGCCAGCTAACCAAGGCCCCACAAGGACAACACATAAACTAAAATGCATATGGGCCCCACACGGCAAAGAACAACAAACCACAGGAAAATAGAAATAATCTGCAAGCCTCTAGGAGTAATATGATGGTCGGGACAGGGCCTCAACCTACCCATAAACTGTACAATCAAAAAGAAGTAAACCTTCTACCTACAAGCTCTGGAAGAAAGGAGCTAACTGCTCTGATGATGCTGGCTGAAGGCTACGAGGGACCTGCTCCTTGTCTATCTGTACCGCAGGCAAGTAGTGCAATGCTCCAGAAAGGGCGTCAGTACAATATG
Organism: Datura stramonium; assembly: GCA_018107945.1. NCBI lineage: Eukaryota > Viridiplantae > Streptophyta > Magnoliopsida > Solanales > Solanaceae > Datura > Datura stramonium. Next base: position 83,607 of record JACEIK010003016.1, read on the forward strand.
TACTGAATATGTAAGGCGATAACTGTAAGTGACTGCAATAAAGAGATAGAACTTAGAATAACTGAAATAAAAGGGATAAAGTTCATACTTGAGTAACAGAACTTCTTACTATCTAATGTATTCATAACTAAAACTAACAAAAACCTTACCTGGTCCCCATAAGCCGTAAGGTACAATCAGCACAAAATAACCCACTTGGGGCCCCCATAAGCCCTGGTGAGTAAACTTCAGTCTATATACCCCTATCAAGGTCGCACTGGGTCAAGTAATAGCTATAGCCGTCCTACCGGCCCCATGGGTTTGCAATTGAGCCTGCTTGGCCCCTGATTGAAGCTTTGTCTGAGTCCAGCGGACTCTTGATATCTACACCCTGGGCACCAGGCTCGAGGGGGATGTATAGAGCCAACCACAACATATGAGGACCTTGGACCCCATCTTCGTCCATGGCGGATGACATACTGCTCTGTGGAGCGACGTCACCTCGCCCCTGGAGGGCGTCGACACAGCTAATAACCCTGGGGTCGGTCGTGAAGGCTATACAGGCATAATCCATCCCAAACTAAAATGGAATACGGGTTTCAGCTAATAACAACGACTAATCATTATGGACATGCTTCAGATATTCTTATTGTGATTTAAACTGAGCTATCATGCAAAAGAAACTAACTTGCCGAAGGAAACTACCTTAACATACTTCGTTCGCCGATTACTGATTAACTGACAAGTTTTAGTTCATATTCAACTGTTCTTCTCACCTGCAAACATATTACTGGGGAAATATGACGAGTTTCAGTACTAAATTCAGAGAAAATGATAACTTTATATATAAATATTAACTATATTTCAACTTAACGGAACACGGTTGAAAACTCATAATTTCTCGAAAGTCCAGAAGGAAGACATTCTTACTTTAAGCCTGTTATCGTATTGACACTAGTTTGGATGAACTCCAAAAACTTTAGCTCGGTGGGGTTACGATTCGCCGGGCGAATTTTGTGAAAGTAACTTCATAGCAATGCTCCCTGCAGCCTTAAACTTCAATACCCAAAGTTAATTTGAATTCGGGCAGCGTTCTGCAGCGTAGACGGATGAAATTTACTTATTTTCTTCGTACTCTCTCTTCTCTTGCTGTATATAATATATGAAATGAAATCAAATCAAAGGATGGAACATATACATACTTGAGGCGGTGGACAGGGGTTTGTGGCACGGACCCTGTTGCACCAATTTATGGGCGTGCCATGGAGCCCAACGCGGAGGAAGGGGGTCCATGACACTGTCCTTGTCGCGGCTTATTCCGACCTCCTCCCGCATGATCTCAATTCCGCGCTCGTTCGACCTTTCCCCGGGCCCTTTCCCATACATATTGCACTTTAAAACTCTTAACCAAGGTACGAATAGGCCGTCTAAACATTAGAAACTTATGGGGTATTACACTCTGCCCACTTTAGTGGGATAATTGGGGCATCATGAAAGGATCTACCATGATGGTGTTAGTTATGAAAAGTCCTCCCATTATTCCGCATGTTTTTATGCACTGTTATGTTCATGATATTGGCTCAAGTGATGGTTTGATGAAGTTTCTCTTATGATTATGAAAATGAATGATTTGAAAACCTTGAGCCTTACGTTATGTCACGATATTTATGATATAAGCATGATGTCCACTCTCATTATGTTTTATGAGTTTTCATGTATTTTAAATGTCCGTTTTACTTACCTTGCATACTTGGTACATTTCATGTACTGACCACATACTTTTACGCTATATCGTTTCATGATATAGATCCGGCTTTTAAGTTCATCCTCATTTATAGATCATCTCAGGTGCACGATATTTATGATATAAGCATGATGTCCACTCTCATGATGTTTTATGAGTTTTCATGTATTTTAAATGTCCGTTTTACTTACCTTGCATACTTGGTACATTCCATGTACTGACCGCATACTTTTACGCTATATCATTTCATGATATAGATCCGACTTTTAAGTTCATCCTCATTTACAGATCATCTCAGAGTTCACCTTTAGCTTATTGGTAAGTCTTCATGTTTTGAGGGCCGTTTGACAGAAATTTATGTTTCAGTTCTTAGCTGGGTTAGTTGGGTGTGCTGTCCCATCAACCTTCATATATAGTAGAGGCTTTCAGACAGTATGTAGCACTTAGCTTGCGTGTATGTCCAGTGACTCCCTATGTTACATTATGTTATGATATTTTTACATTTCCGCTATGCCTTATGTTTAGTTTTTCGCTCAAAGAGAATGAAGTTAGATGTATGCTTATGCCATGGGTCGAATTGGGGCCTCTTAGGGTTCCTTGTCCCGTGTTATGATCCGCAAACTTGGTATCAGAGGCATAGGTTTGTAGTGTCCTAGGGTGTCTGAAAGCCACGTAAAGTAGAGTCTTTTTCATGGGTGTGAGGTGCACCACACTTATGACAAAGAGGCTATGAGATGTTTAGGAAATGTTCCCTTCTTTCATGATCTATGTCGTGCGATGAAAAGTACTTCTAACTCGTGTTATTCGCGACTGCAGAATCATGGCTCCTTGAAGAATGAACGGAAGGAGGAATGAAGATGGTGAAGGCCACGAGGATGGCAATAGTCATGGGCATCAGCAAGCCCCACCAGTTCAGGAGCCCTAGGCATCGGAACCGGCTACCCATGCTGAGTTTCGGGATGCTATTCAGATGCTTGTGCAAGCCTTGACCGCTCAGTCAATCAGCAGGCCATTGCGCATGTTCCACAGAATGGCAACGCAGCGGCGACTTGAGTCAGAGACTTCTTGAGGATAAACCCGTTGGAGTTCCTTGGGTCCAAGGTGGATGAGGACCCACATGAGTTCGTAGAAGAGATTGTCAAGATCACCCAAGTCATGGGGGTGAATAGGGTTGAGTGTGCCGAGTTGGCCTCTTATCATTTAAAAGGGGTCATGCATATCTGGTTTCACCAATGGAAGGATAGCAGGGTCACAGGAGAAGGTTCGATCACTTGGGAAGAGTTCCATGTTGCATTCCAAGACTTGTTTTTCCCTCGTGAGATGAGGGAGATAAAGATAGCAAAGTTCGTTAATTTGAAGCAAGGGAGAATTAATGTACAAGAGAATGCCCTTGAGTTCACACGCCTATCAAAATATTCCCTAGAGTTAGTAGCCAATCAGAAGATGCAGGTGAGTAGATTCGTCCATGGAATAGCGGATTATTTGGATAAGGATTGCAGGACTTCCATACTTCATCAGGATATGGACTTTCCTCGCATAGTACTGTACCCCCAGCAGATGGGGGCGGCTCATGCAAGGGAGAGGGAGGCAAAGAGAGCTCAGACAGATAGCCATGGGTTTAATCATCAGATATCCGGCGGTGGTCACCACCCTCAATTTCAGCAGCAGTCACTAGCTCTAGCACAATCATCAACTAGTGTTCCATCTCGACCTAAGGGTGATCATAAGAGCAGGGCTTTGGGATCGAAGGATTGGAGGGGAACGTAGATAGAGCATACCTTCCCAGCCTGCGGAAAGTGCGGCAATAGTCATGCTGGGGAGTGTTTGCTTGACTCAGATATTTTCTATGGGTGCGGTAGGACTGGCCACATGCGCCGAGTGTGTCTATTTGCTAGACAGGATGGTGATAGGGGCCGTACACAAAACTGCCAGGACATCAGCATCTCCAGCATGTTCAGCTCCATAGGGAGCATCTTCAAGTGGGGGTGGTGGACAGCGCCAAAATAGATGCTATGCCCTCGACCCCCGTCAGGAGCAGGAGACTTCACCAGATGTGGTAACTGGTATGTTGCGAGTTTTTCATATTGATGTTTATGCCTTGCTATATACGGGGGCTACTTTGTCTTTTGTGACTCCTTATGTTGCTAGTATCCTTGGAGTTATTCTTGAGACTCTGTCAGAACCATTTTTAGTTTCTACTCCTGTCGGTTATTTGGTTGTAGCTAGGCGGGTATATAGAGGATGCCCTATCACTATATTGCATAAAGTCACCTCCGTAGAACTTGTAGAGTTAGACATGACTGACTTTGATATTATTCTTGGAAAGGATTGGGTTTATGCGTGTTATGCTTGTATAAATTGTAGAACCCGTGCGGTGGAATTTTGTTTTTCGGGTGAATAAGTTTTAGAGTGGAAGGGTAGTTCGGCTGTACCAACAGGTCGATTTATTTCATATCTTATGGCCAGAAAGATGATTTCTAAGGGTTTCATGTTTCATCTAGTTAGGGTTAAGGATGTTGAGTCTGAGACCCCGATAATACAGTCAGTTCCGGTGGTACGTGAGTATCTAGAGGTACTTCCTGATGATTTGTCAGGTGTTCCTACCGAGCGGGAGATTGATATTTGTATTGACCTTCTACTCAAGACGCAGCCTATATCTATCCCTCCATACAGGATGGCTCCAATTGAGCTAAAAGAGTTGAAGGATCAGTTGAAGGACCTGTTAGATAAGGGCTTCATTAGATCGAGCAAGTCTCCATAGGGTGCACTAGTGTTATTTTTCCAGAAGAAGGATGGTTCGCTTCGGATGTGCATTGATTATCGGCAATTGAATAAGGTCACCGTTAGGAATAGGTATCCATTACCTAGGATCGATGATTTGTTTAACCAGCTTCACGGTGCCAAGTGTTTCTCAAAGATAGATCTTAGGTCCGGGTATCATCAACTTAGAGTGCGGGAGTGTGATATTCTGAAGATAGCTTTCATGATACGGTATGGTCATTATGAGTTTGTGGTTATGTATTTGGGACTAACAAATGCTCTTGTAGCTTTTATGGACCTAATGAACAGGGTGTTCAAGCCACATTTGGATATGTTCATGATTGTGTTCATCATTGACATCCTTATATACTCTCGAAGCAAGGAGGAGCATGCCACTCATTTGAGAGTAGTGCTTCAGACTCTCAAAGATGGCCAATTGTATGCAAAGTTCAGCAAGTGCGGGTTTTGGTTGAACTCAGTGACATTTTTAGGCCATGTGGTATCAAGTGAAGGCATAAAAGTAGATTCTCAGAAAATCGAGGCGGTGAAGAATTGTTCTAGACTGATGAATCCTTCAGATATTCAGAGTTTCTTGGGTCTAGCTTGCTACTATCGGAGGTTTGTTGAGGGTTTCTCATCTATTGCAGCACCTTTGACCAAGTTGACTTAGAAAAAGGTAAAGTTCCAATGGTCGGAGGCTTGTGAGAAGTGCTTCCAAGAGTTGAAGACTCGACTTACTTCAGCACTGGTGTTGACCCTACCCGAGGGTACCAATGGTTTTATAGTTTATTGTGACGCTTTGAGGATCAGACTTGGGTGTGTATTGATGCAGCATGGAAAAGTGATAGCATATTCCTCAAGACATTTGAAAGTCCATGAGAAGAATTACCTGACCCACGATCTTGAATTGGCCGCAGGGGTGTTTGCATTGAAGATATGTCGACATTACTTGTATAGGGTCCATATGGATATGCTTACGGACCAAAAGAGCTTACAATATGTGTTTACACAGAAAGATCTCAATCTTCGACAAATGAGGTGGTTAGAGCTACTCAAGGACTATGATATGAGTGTCCTTTACCATCCGGGTAAGGCTAATGTGGTAGCGGACGCACTTAATAGGCTCTTTATGGGAGTGTGTCCCATGTGGATGGGGGATACAAGGAGCTGGTGAAAGATGTCCATCGACTAGTAAGGTTGGGAGTTAGGTTAGTCAACCCAGCTGATGGCGGTGTTGTTGTGCAGAACGGATCAGAATCATTCTCGGTGATGGATGCGAAATCTAGACAAGATAAGGATCCGATTTTGGTAAAGCTGAAAGAAGTCGTTCGAAGTGAGAAGGTAGAGGTCTTCTCTCAAGGGGGAGAAGGTGTTTTTCCATACCAGGGTCTCCTATGTGTTCCGAATGTCGATGATTTGAGGAGTCGGATGATGCATAAGGCTCATGTATCTAGGTACTCTATTCACCTAGGTGCCACCAAAATGTATCATGATTTGCAGGAAATATATTGGTGAAATGGCATGAAGAGGAATATTGCAGAATTTGTAGCCAAGTGCCTGAACTGTCAGTAAGTTAAGGTCGAGCATCAAAGGCCGGGAGGTGTACTTCAGGATATTAGCATCCCCACTTGGAAGTGGGAAGAGATTAATATGGATTTCATCACAGGCATGCCCCGTACTCATCAACACTATGATTCTATTTGGGTTGTGATAGACAGGTTGACCAAGGCTGCACATTTTCTACTGGTCAAAACTACGAATTCGGCGGAGGATTATGACAAATAGTACATTCGGGAGTTGGTTTGATTGCATGGAGTACCCTTGTCTATCATTTCAGATCGAGGTACTCAATTTACCTCTCAGTTTTGATGGTTTTTTCAAAAAGGGCTTGGGACTCAAGTTAAACTCAGCACAACATTTCATCCGCAAATAGATGGTAAAGCGGAGTGGATAATTCAAACTCTAGAAGACATATTTAGAGCTTGCGTGATGGACTTTAATGGTAGTTGGGATGATCACTTGCCCCTGATCGAGTTCGCCTACAATGACTACTATCACTCCAGTATCCAAATGGCATTGTTCGAGGCTCTCTATAGGCGGAGATATAGATCGACCATCAGATGGTTTGAGGTTAGTGAGGCAGCTATGGTAGGGCCAGACTCGGTTTATGAGGCTATGGTGGAGGTTCAGTTGATAAGGAACAGGCAGAAAACTACTCAGTCATCAAAAGTCATATGCTGATGTGAGGAGGAGAGAGTTGGAGTTCGAGGTGGATGATTGGGTATTTATGCAAGCATATCCCATGAAGGGAGTAATGCGGTTTGGGAAGAAAGGAAAACTCAGTTCCCGTTATGTTGGTCCCTACCGTATTATGAGAAGAGTTGGTAAGGTAGCGTACGAGTTGGAGTTTCCCTCAGAGTTATCTTCCATGCATCTTGTGTTTCATGTATCGGTTTTGAAGAAATGTTTGGGAGATCTGGCTCTAGTTGTATCAGTAGAGAATGTGGGTATGAGAGATAGCCTCAGCTGTGAGGAAATTGCAGTTGAAATATTGGATCGTCGAGTTCGGAGGCTATAGAACAAAGAAGTAGCATCACTAAAGGTGTTAAGGAGAAATCAGCATGTTAAGGGGGCTACGTGGGAAGCCGAAGCAGATATGATGGCTAAATACCCTCACTTGTTCCCTACCAGCTTTGTTTCCGTTGGAGGTACTAGTGTTTGCCTTAATACTCTAATCAGTTTTCATGTTCGGTTCATGTGCGCAAGTTTTCTGTGTGTTATGGTAGAGATATGTGATGAGTGAATTCAGTTTAGCTATGTAGTGCTTTTCAGAAGTAGTCATTTCATCAGTTTTCGGCATAAACGATCAGTATTGCATCTAATGATTGCATGCTTATGCTTTTGCTACATGTTACCAACATTCGAGGACGAATGTTCCCAAGGGGGGAGATATTGTTATACCCTGAGAGCCCAAAGATCAGACTCGGGAGTTGAAACGGAGAAAAACTAGAATTCTACACCAGATCATAGAACGGGTCATTAGGTGTAGTGAAGTGACTCGTGGTCAAGAAGGGAAGTGGACTGGTCTAGGGGACACCATGGGCATGACCACGAGTCGTGGTCAGACGACACGACTCGTGAGGTCACCCGTGGCCAGGACTGGATGCTTGGCAAGGAAGATTGAGCAGTGAAGGCTACGGATGGTGAACACAAATGGTGGTCACTCACCACGATTCATGGTGTCCTCCGTGGGGTCTTATGGTAGATTTTTGGCAGTGAACATCACGGCTCAAGGCCACGAGTCGTGGCCCCTGGGGACGAGTCGTCCAGTCCCTCGTGGGGACTGGCAGCCAGCAATATTCTGCAATTTAAGTAAGGGCTTTTCTGTAATTCCTAAGTTCTAGGGTCCTAAACTACGTCATTTTAACCTCTGAAAGGTGGGTTTAAGAGGGGATAGACTAGCCTAATTCCTCATTCATGCACGCAAAGGAATAGAAGGTGGTAGAGAGGTGATCTAGAGTGATTCAAGGCTTTCTTCCCCAAACTTTCCTCTTGGGAAATCAAAGGAGTGTATAGTTTAGCTCCAACCAGGTATGTAAGGTTACGAATGGGTGTTTCCATTCATACCCATGCCCATCCTCTACTGGCTTATGAAGTTCTACCAAAAATATAATGGGATTTTAAATTCAATTTTTTTGAAAATCTAATGATTTGCTAATGGGCTTTTATGATCTATGATTTACATCATATTTTATGGATTTTGATCAGATTTTACAACTATTTTCGATTATAAATTTACTGATTTCAATCTCTACTCAATTAAGCCTACTTATACATGACCTATGATGAACCGATTTATGATCTATGCTTCAATTGTTGATATTTACAAACCCAACATGATCTATGATTTGAAATATGGGTTTATTCAAATACTCAACATGATTTGATGATTTACAAGTTATGTGCATGATTTCATGTATGCATGGGTCTTATGATTTATGAATTATTGATGATTAAAAACACGTTTTTAAGTTAACCATATTTATAAGCATGTTTTCAAATGAATTGAGTTTGTAAAGTATGGTAAAGTATTGGGCAATGCCCACATGATGATGAATGATTTACTCTTTATGAAATGATTCTCATGAGATATCAATTTATGATGTTAGACGATTAAAGGGCCTTTGATTCTTGGCTAATCATGTTTAATGGGGATCAATGAATGATGAATGTTTATCTTATCCATGAATCTACATGAATGATGTTATTGATTTATGTATGAGCCTATATGCATATTTTTGGTAGCCGTGCCTAGCACCGAGCATCCCAACATTCAAAGGACTACATTGGTGTCTCATAACCACGTGCCACCGTGGGTCTATAATGATACATTACAATGATAATGATCCCCTCTTTTCGTGATATCACATAATGCACATCCCTCGCCTGGCAAGCCAGGGGCGACTCTGCCCACTTGAGTGAGATAGTTGGGGCATCATGAAAGGCTCTACCATGATGGTGTCGTTTATAAAGAGTCCTCCCATTGTTCCGCAAGCTTTTATGCACTGTTATGTTCATGATATTGGCTCACGTGATGATTTGATAAAGTTTCTCTTATGATAACGAAAATGAATGATTTAGGAATGATTTGAAAACCTTGAGCTTACGTTATGTCACGATATTTATGATATAAGCATGATGTCCTACTCTCATGATGTTTTATGAGTTTTCATGTATTTTAAATGTCCATTTTACTTACCTTTCATATTCGGTACATTCTACGTACTGACCGCATACTTTCTATGTTGTATCATTTCGTGATACAGGACCCGTCTCTCAAGTTCATCCTCATCTATAGATCATCTCAGAGTTCACCTTCAGCTTATTGGTGAGTCGTCATGTTCCGAAGGCCGTTTGACAGACATTTATGTTATTTATGTTTTGGTACTTGGCCGGGTTAGTTGGGGGTGCTGTCCTATCAACCCATTATATTTAGTAGAGGCTTTCAGACAGTATGTAGCATGACGACGCGATTTCCGTAAGTGTACGAGTCGTGCAAGTAATATAGTGGCTCTTTTTAAGGACCGGAATGTCGAACCCACAGGGACTGGACCAATTCAGCTAACTATCTAGTTCGAGTGTGATATTAAATACCAAAAATGTTGATTATAGAAGTTTTCGAGAAGGTTTATTTAAGTCTAATTTTGGTCAACGAAATATTATGAATTCACTCTAGGAGCACCCTAGAGTTAAAACTAGATAATCTTGCGCTATTACGAATTGCAATAGTTTAAGTGTGAAACTATCAATTGTCATCTCACATAATTAGAATTGCATGTTCATGGCCTTTCGAGCCTCTAAACACGACAAACTAGCCTCACTACATCATTGTGAGCG
>JACEIK010003016.1:145513-159066 GCA_018107945.1 Datura stramonium
ATATATATTTCTAAAGAAGATTTGACCCAATGTACAGTTTTACATATGATTATCAGATTTCATCTTTAGGTCATTCGATTAAGTTATGATGTTCAGTTATGTTCAGATCATGATTTCAGAAATTGGCATACAACTCTACTCTTAGATTCTTATCTTGATTATGTTTTATATTATGCATGTTTTAAATGATTTTACTAATTTAAGTTGTTTTACTTACCTTGCGTGCATGGTACATTCCACGAACTGACCGCATACTTTATGATATATCATTTTATGATACAGGCTCTGATCTATGGACTCAACCCCATCATTAGTCATCTTCTGGAGTTAGAATCCCGTCCCAGTTGGTGATTCCTAATATCCCGAGGATCATTTTTTATCAGTTATCTTTATATTTAAGTTTTCAGACTTGTTGGGTTAGTTGGGGATGTTGTCCCATCAACCCACCAGATATGTTAGAGGCTTTCAGATTGCATGTAGTAATCAACTTGTCGTGTATGAAGTGAATACCGATTCCAATGTTATTTTATGATTAGACTTCCGCTATGTTGTTACGTTAAGTCTTCTACATTATATTGATTGAGTTAGATGTATATTCATGCCATTGGTTGACTTGGAGTCTCTCGGGACTCCTTGTGCCGTGTCTTGATCTGGTCCTATGTTCGCGTCGTGAAAAACTTAGTATTAGAGAAATAGGTTTTGAAGTGTTCTAGGGTGTCTGAAAGCCGCGTTTAGTAAAGTCTTTTTCATAGGTGTGAAGAGCGCCACTTTTATGACGAAGAGGCTATGAGACGTTTAGGAAATGTTTCCTTCTTTCATGATTTATGTTGTGCGGTGAAATATTTCTCTATCCTTCTAACTCGTACTATTCATGATTTCAAAACCATGCCTCTCCACAGAGTTAACGACAGAAGAAATGGAAATAGAAATGGCCCTGAGGATGGCAATGGGGACTGGCACCAAAAGCCCCACCAGCCCATGAGCACCATGCACTGGAGCCGGTTTCCCACACTGAATTTACGACAGTCATTCAGATGATAGAGCAGTCCTTGACTGCCCAGGTCAACCAGCAGGCAGTAGTGCATGTCCCACAAAATGGGAATGCGGGGGCAGCAAGAGTTAGAGATTTCCTAAGGATGAACCCACTAGAGTTTCTAGGGTCAAAGGTGGATGAGGATCCACATGAGTTTATTGATGATATTCTGAAGATCACCCAATTCATGGGGGTGAATGGAGAGGAGTGCGCCTACTTAGCCTCTTATCAGCTAAAAGGGGTTATGCACATCTGTTTTAAATAGTGGAAGGATAGTAGGGCATTCGGAGCAGGCCCTTATCAGTTGGGATGAGTTTCATGTCGCTTTCCTAGATCGGTTTTTCCCTTGTGCGATGAGGGAGCTGAAGGTGGCCGAGTTCGTGAATCTAAAAAAGGGCAAGATGAAAGGGCAGGAATATTCCCTAGATTTCACTCGTCTGTCAAAGTACACCCTAGAGTTAGTGGTTGATTTGAGGGCATAGGGGAGAAGGTTCGTTCATGGGGTGGCGGACTACCTAGACAAGGATTGCAGAACCGCCATGCTCCATCAAGATATGAATTTTCCTCGAATAGTCTTGTACGCCCAGCAGATGGAGGCGGCGCATCTGAGGGACAGAGAGGCCAAGAGAGCAAGGACAGACAACTATAGGTTCTCTCAGTTGGGACCAAGTGGTGGGCATTGAAAGCAGTCCCACTAGAGATCATCAGCCCCAGCATCTTCAGCAATGAGTGTGCCTTCCTGACCTAGGCACGACCAAAGGGGATGAGCACTAGGCTCTAGGGGTCAGAGCAGTAGGCTCACAGACTCCAGTATCCCAGTTTGCGACAGGTGTGGCCGGAGACATTCGGGTTAGTGTTTGGCGGGTACAGGTGCTTACTTCAAATGCGGGAAGCCCGAACATATGCTTAGAGATTTCCCAGTAGCTAGATAGGGCCATGATAGGGGCTGAGGCCCAGCTTCCAGTTAAGCAGACCCACCAGCATGCTCAGCCTAATACGGGGCATCAACTAGCACAGGTGGAGGTCAATGCCAAAACAGATTCTATGCCTTTGCATCCCCCAGGAGTAGAAGGTCTCCACGGATGTGGTCACTAGTATGTTGTGAGTTTTCTACCTTGATGTCTATGCTTTATTAGATCCAAGGGCTACTTTATCTTTTGTGATGCCCTATGTGGCTAGTAGATTTGGAGTCGGTCCCAAAATCTTGTTAGAAGCCTTTCCAGTCTCTACTCTAGTGGGTGAGTAAGTTGTACCTAGACGGGTGTATAGAAATTGCCCTGTTACCGTCCTTCAGAAAGTCACCTTAGTAGATTTAATAGAGTTATCCACAACCGATATTGATGTTATCCTCAACATGGATTGGCTATTTTCATGTATGCCTCAGTTAATTGTAGAACCTGGGCAATAGAGTTTAGATTTTCAGGTGAGCTAGTCAAGTATGGAAGGTTAGGTCAGATGTGCCTATAGGTCGTTTTATTTCCTATCTTAAGGCCAAAAAGATGATCTTCAAGGTTGTGTGTACCAATAATTTAGTGTTAAGGATGCCACGTTCGATACCTTGACAATCCAGATAGTCCCAGTGTTGTGTGAGTATCCAAAAGTCTTCCAAGAGGATCTACCAGGAATCTCTTCTGAGCGGGAGATTGATTTTGGTATTGACCTTCTTCCCAATACGCAACTGAAATCTAGTCCTCCTTACACAATGGCTCTAGCCGAGCTAAAGGAGTAGAAGGAACAGTTGAAAGATCTTTCAGATAAGGGGTTCATCATACCAAGAAAATCTCCATGGGGTGCATCAGTTCTCTTTGTCCGAAAGAAGGATGATTCTCTTCATATGTGTATTGATTATCTGTAATTGAACAAGGTCGCCATCAAGAATAGGTATCCTCTTCCTAGGATTGATGATTTGTTTGACTAGCTTTAGGGTGCCAAGTGCTTTTCGAAGATAGATCTCAGGTATAGATACCATCAGCTCAGGGTTCGGGAGAGTGACATCCCGAAGACAGCCTTTAGGACACGATATGGTCATTATGAGTTTATAATTATGTCTTTTAGACTAGTGAATGCTCCTGCAGCTTTTATGGATTTGATGAACAGGGTGTTCAAGCCATACTTGGATATGTTCGTGATCGTGTTTATAGATGACATCCTGATAGACTCTTAGAGTGAGGAGGAGAATGCCGCTCATTTGAGGGTGGTACTATAGACTCTCAAGGATCGCCAACTATATGCTAAATTTAGTAAATGCGAGTTTTGGTTTAACTCAATGGCATTTTTGGGTCATGTGGTGTCGAGTGAGGGCATACAGGTGGACTCTCGGAAGATAGAGCAGTAAAGAACTAGCCTAGACTGGTTATTGGAGATTTATTGAGGGTTTCTCATCTATTGCAGCACCATTGACAAAATTTACCTAGAAGAAATTGAAGTTCCAATGGTTTGAGGCTTGTGAGAGGAGTTTCCAAGAGTTGAAGACCCGACTCACCTCAGAACCGGTTTTAACCCTACCTAAGGATACCGATGGGTTTGTGGTGTATTGCGATGCTTCTAGAATCGGCCTTGGTAATGTACTGATACAACATGGTAAAGTTATAGCATATGTTTTCAGGCAGCTGAAAGTTTATGAGAAGAATTACCCGACCCATGATCTTGAATTGGGGGCAGTGGTATTTTCCATGAAGATATGGAGACACTATTTGTACGGGGTCCATGTAGATGTGTTTACGGACCACAAGAGCCTACAATATGTGTTCATCAAGAAGGACTTAAATCTGTGGCAAAGGATGTGGTTGGAGCTACTTAAGGATTATGATATAAGTGTCTTTTACCACCCGGGTAAGGCCAATATGGTGGCAGACGCACTTAGTAGACTCTCTGTGGAGAGTATGTCCCATGTAGATGAGGGAAAGAAGGAGCTGGTGAAGGATGTGCATCGACTTGCACGGTTGGGAGTTCGTTTGGCTGACTCAACTAATGGTGGTGTTATAGTTCAGAATGGGTTGAAATCATCCATGGTGGCTGATGTGAAAGCTAGACAAGCGAGTATCCTATTTTTGTAAAGTTAAAGGAAGTCGTTCAGAATCAGAAGGTAGAAGTCTCCTCCAAAGGGGGAGATGTTGTGCTTCTATATCAGGGTCGCTTGTGCGTCCCGAACGTTGATGATTTGAGAAGTCCAATGTTGCATGATGCTCACGGTTCCAGATATCCGATACATCCAGGTGCCACCAAGATGTACCATGACCTATGGGACTTATTAGTGGAAGGGAATGAAGAAGGACATCACAGAATTTGTAGCTAAGTTTCCAAATTGTCAACAATCAAAGGTTGAGCACCAAAGACCGGGAGGTGTTCTTCAAGATATCAGTATATCTACCTGTAAGTGGGAGGAAATCAATAGGGACTTCATTACAGTGTTTCCTTACACTCGTCAAAAATATGACTCCATTTGGGTTGTTGTAGATAGATTGACTAAAGCGGCTCATTTTCTACTGGTCAAAACCACCAATTTAGCAGAGGATCATGCCAAATTGTATATTCGAGTGCTAATTCAGTTGCATGGAGTTCCCTTGTCCATCATATCAAATAGAAGTATTCAGTTTACCTCTCAGTTTTGGAGATTGTTTCAAAAAGCATTTGGTACTCAGGTCAATCTCGGTACATCATTTCATTCGCAAACTGATGGTCAGGCGGAGTGGACTCTTCATACTCTCGAGGACATGCTGAGAGTGTGTATGATTGACTTCAAGGGTAGTTGGGATGATCATTTTCCTCTTATTGAGTTTGCATATAACAAAAATTACCACTCCAGCATTCAGATGACCCCGTTTGAGGCTCTCTATAGGCAGAGATGTAGATCGCTTATTGGTTGGTTTGAAGTCGGTGAAGTTGCGATGATAGGACCAGATTAAGTCTATGAAGCCATGGAGAAAGTTCAACTCATACGGGATAGGTTGAAAACAACTCAAAGTCACCAAAATTCCTATGCGGATGTGAGAAGGGGAGAACTTGAGTTTGAAGTTGATGATTGGGTGTTTCTGAAGGTGTCTCCCGTGAAGGGAGTGATGAGGTTCAGAAAGAAAGGAAAACTCAGTCCCTGCGATGTTGGCTCATATCGAATTGTGGGACGAGTGGGAAAGGTGGCTTATGAATTAGAGTTACCCTCAGAGTTAGCTTCAATTCATCCCATCTTCTATGTATCGCTCCTTAAGAAATTTTTTGGTGATCCGGCTCTAGTTTTTCGGTGGACAGTGTTGGTGGGAAAGACAACCTTAGTTATGAAGATGTTTCGGTGGAAATACTAGATTGTCAGGTTCGAAGGCTAAGGATCAAAGAAGTAGTTTCTATTAATGTTTTACGGAGGAATCAACATGTTGAGGGAGCTACATGGGCAGCCGAAGCAGATATGATGGCTAGATACCCACATTTATTCCCTACCAACTCAATTCTAGCTTTAGGTATCAGTTTTTACCCTAATACTCTATTTAGTTTCATGTTCAGTTCATGTGCCTCAGTTTCTTTCATGTAAATGGATGTATGTGTGGTTCCACAATTCAGTTCAGTCATGTAGTTTAAATCGGAGTTAGTCATTCCGTCAGTTTCAGCTTATATGATCAGTATTTGAATATGATGATTGCGTTTCTCTACTTTTCTGTATTATTTTCAACATTCGAGGATGAATGTTCCCAAGGGGGAGATATAGTTATACCACGAAAGCCCAAAGGGAGGGAATAGTGTTGGTTCATAAATTCTCGAGAAAGGNATGATGATTGCGTTTCTCTACTTTTCTGTATTATTTTCAACATTCGAGGATGAATGTTCCCAAGGGGGAGATATAGTTATACCACGAAAGCCCAAAGATCAGACTCGAGAGGTGAAATGGAGAAAATAGGATTTTCTGCACCAGGTCATAGAATGAGTCGTCCTGTGACCCATGGGGTAGACCACAAGTCGTGAAGTGACTCATGGTGTGGTGCATAGCTTAAGTTGGAAATTTTGGAGTTTTGGGTGACCACAGACGTGACGTCGAGTCATGGTCAGCCCACGACTCATTGAGATAGTCGTGGCCAGGGATGAGATGAAGGAAGCAGATTTGTTGGCAGTGTACCCCACGAATGGTCACCGTGAGTCGTGGCCAGGTGCCACGATTTGTCAGGTTAGTCGTGGTAAATAGTTGATTAGGATCTCGAGAATTTGGGCAGTGGAGGTAACAAGTGGTGTCCACGAGTCGTGGTCACCATTAATGCCCGTGAGGTCCCTCGTGACAAGCCCCCAGATGAATTTTGGACAGTGCACACGATGACTAACGACCACGAGTCCTGGTCCTTGGTAATAACCCGTCCAGTCCCTCGTTGGGACTGGCAGTCAGTTATTTTTTGCGAATTTAGTAAGGGCTTATCCGTAATTTCTATGATCCTAAGGCCTAAACTACGTCGTTTTAAGCTATGAATAGTGAAGTTTAAGAGGGGTAAGTTCATTCTAGGCTATTCTTATTCGTGCATGCAAGAGTAAAGGTCTAGAGAGGTGATCAAGCTCAATTCCCTCCAAGTTCTTCTCAATTCTTCCTTGGGAAATTAGAGAAGTTATAGAATCAGATTCTCTCAGGTATTTAGGGTTATTAATGGGTGAATTTGTTCACACCCATGCCCAATCCCTCTCTAATTCAAGAAAATCTATATGTTGATCCTATGGAGTTTTAACCCAATGCATGAATTCCCTAAGTTTCTACATGGGTATGATCTAAGTATGTTTCTATTATTGAATAATGATTCATGGGCAAGTTTTACAATGTTTTCAATTATAAATCATGTTTCAAGTTTTATAATTTATAACGCCCATCCATGAGAAGTTTATGAAAGTTGAGATTTATGATGTATGTTCAAGTATGATGAGACATTTATGATGAAAAGCATGTTTTCAAGTTACCCATTTCTATGATCATGTTTTCAAGTGAATAAAGTATTTTCAAGCATGGTTAAGTATTGGTCAAGCCTATATTTTCAAGTATGATATATGATTTCAAGTTAATTAGCTTACCACATGATTTTTGAGTAAAGACTCCCAATTATGTTCAACTTGTGGTATATTTTGAGCCAAGACTCCTCATGTATGAAATTTTATTTTATACGTACATGATTACTCAGCTTCATCACTAGACGGTGGTTAGCTTCGTCGAAAAAAATGATGGAGAGCACATGCACGTTTTTTGCAGTAATGTCTAGCACCGAGTAGTCTAAAGGTCATTCAACCCTATGCCTCAGAGCTACGCGCCAACATAGGTATGATTAGATTATTTGGGACCTCCTTTGAGAGCTGTCCCCTACCCCAAGGGGCCTTAGCCCTGGCAAGACTTTGGACGACTTTTTCCACTTGAGTTTGATAGTCGGGACCATGTATGCTCTATCGTGGTAATGTCGTTATATGACGAGTCTCTCATTGTTCCTCATGATTTTAGTTATGCATGTTTATCATTCATTATATATATATATATATATTTTTTCTAAAGAAGGTTTGAACCAATGTACAGTTTTACTTATGATTATCAGATTTCAGCTTTGGGTCATTCGATTCAGTGATGATGTTCAGCTATGTTCAGATCATGCTTTTAGAATTTAGCATGCAAGCCCTACTGTCAGACTCTTATCTTGATTATGTTTTATATTATGTATGTTTTAAATGATTTTACTTATTTAAGAGGTTTTACTTACCTTTCATACTTGGTACATTCCACGTACTGACTACATACTCTATGTTGTATCATTTATGATACAGGCTTCGATCTCTAAACTCAGCCCATCATTAGTCAGCGTTTGGTTAGCATCCAGTCTCAGTTGGGGAGTCCTTATCTCCCGAGGAACATTCTTTATCAGTTATATTTATATTTCAGTTTTAAGACTTGTCAGGTTAGTTGGGGGTGTTGTCCCATCAATCCACTAGATATGTTAAAGGCTTTCAGACTGTATGTAGTAATCATATTGTCGTGTATGAACTGAATTACAGTTCTGATGTTATGTTATGATTAGAATTCCATTATGTTATTATGTTATGTCTTCCGCTTTATATTGATTGAGTTAGATGTAAGTTCATGCCATGGGTCGACTTGGAGACTCTCGGGGCTCCTTGTCCCGTTTCTCAATCTGGGCCTAAGTTCGGGTCGTGACACTTTTCCTCAAAACTTTCGGCCTAGAATTTTCAATGACTTTCAGTACGGCTTGTACCAAGATGGTACGGCTCGTACTGAGGTCCGTACTTAGCCACTTTTCTGCAATTTTCTCTATCTTTTGCACAATTCAACTTTAAAGTAAAAGTGTCTCATATCCATATAAATACATCTATATCCATGCTTATTTCCTCATTTTTAAGCATTGGAAGTGTTGTAAACTCACAACACATCAACACCCTCAACTTAAGACTTTTACATGTCCTCGGACAAACAAAACAAAACTAAAAGCAACGCTTAACTAGAAAGTAAACTTAGAATATCTACAACCAACACAATAAAATTTCCACTATGAATCGCAATAAGCTATTGACCCCTTTTTAATTCAAACTAAGTCAGCTACGCACACATATAACCGCACCCAATAATATACATGGATCAAGATATGGCATCCAACTATTAGCAGAGAATTGAGCTATCTCCAATGCTATTCACACAGACAATTGGTAAAACACAATCCAAATCAAGCACCTCATTGTAAATGGAGTCCCCAACCCTCACAGATAAATAAAATTATGAAACATGGGACTAAATAAATGAGACTCTCACTCTCACAAAGAAGTTTCAAATACTGCACATCGGATACCATAGGTTTTTCCTTATTTTCTCTATTTTGGATTTTAAGATAGTTAAGCTAGGATCACTATTGGACTTTGTTCGGCTTGTACTGTAGGCTTCGGACTTGGTATGGTAGATATGGAATTTAGTGACTATACCCTCCTTGGTACTACATAATTGTGGCTTCACTTTTCACTTTTTACCTCATTTTTAACTTTTTCAATTTTTCCTCCCTTTTTCCGTTTAAATGCAATATGTGGGTGCGACATGTTTTTCTCATCTTTTCCATTTCTTTTTCTCTGTTATTTTTCTTTTTTTTCATTTTATTTTCTCATATCTTTTTCTTTCTTTTCATTTCACACCATACCTTACCCTTCTTTTAACTTTTTTCTTTGTTTTCCACCTCCCCACAATCTATGCACCCTTACTATAGCCACCCTAAATTTATGCATTTTTCCTGAGTTGAGATTCACAATAACCAAGGACGGACTAGGGCAAAAACAGGTTCATAATAAATAATGGGAAAGGTAGGGTTATTCAAAGAAAAATGGTCAATATTAGGCTCAAAATTGGGATCAAGGGATTCATTTGTATTTGGTAGGGTAATTTAAGCTAAAGTGGCTAAAATAAAAAATGGCCAATGATAATTTCCTAACCAACTATCCTAAAACCTATATAAAGACCAACTATGAAATTTTTATATCCTCAACGCAGTATTGAACTAAGTATGAATCCTCACTCACTCATGGTACTAGTTTGCATTGAATCTACCTATCCAGTTCATGCACGACTAAGCTACAACTACACATGCTAATAATGTAAATTCCATACAAAGATCCACAGAAGCCATGAAATTGCAATTAACTACATAGCTAACATCGAAATTTTAAACAGGGTCAATTTTTTTTAAGAAAACATCAAACTAGTGCATTTAAACCGGATCAATATTTTTTAAAATATCAAGGACTGCGTTTATTGGTTGTAAAATAATCCTAAGATACTTCTAATTAAATTAATAACAAAAAAAACCTAAACATGTTGGTTCTACTGATAGCATATCCGAGGAAAAAGAAACATGGCAAAAATAGCCCTCGAACTAAGAAGATACCCAAAAACTAAAAGTACAGCCCCCCTTTTTGAAAAACATGCTTCGTCCCCGAAGAATCAACTGTAAGAACAAGGGAAAGGGACATACTTGTGGCTACTCAGACTTCACCTTCTATGGGTTACCTCTCATGCAGTGCTTTATTTAATATCGTGACATGATGCAAGTCTCTTGACTACTCAGAATCATCATCGATTGTTGAAACAACCCTAAACTCATCGGGCTGCTTCATTGACCGGTCGAAGTTAATAGTGACCTCCTCTTTATTTAGCATGAATTTTAGTTGGCCAGCTTCAATATCCACCAAGGCTTTCCCAGTGGCCAGGAATGGTCGCCCCAAGAAATGGCGACCTCAGAATCAACCTCGCGATCTAGGATTACGAAGTCTGCTAGGAAGATGAAACGGTCCACCTTGACAAGAACATCCACTAAGATCACCACTAGATTTTTGACCATGTGGTCTGCCATTAATAGCCGCATTGATGTCGGTGTGGCTGCCCAAGACCAGCAGTTTGAATACAGTTAATGGAATCAAGTTGATCCTTTCTCCTAAGACATAAAGTCCCTTTGCTATCTCAAAATCTCCAATTGTACACGGAACGGTGAAGCGGTCATCCTTGTTTTGAGAAAGGACTCATGAAACTATGGCACTGCAATGATGCAAGTTACCTACCGGCTCATAGTTCATGGACCTCTTCTTGGTCACAAGGTCCTTCATGAACTTGGCATATCTAGCCATCTGCTCATATGCCTCGACTAATGGTATGTTAACAGATAACTATTTAAGCATAGAAAGAAATTTTTGGAACTTACCATCTTTCGCCTTTTTCTTCATCCATTGAGGGAGCAGTGGCGGTGGTCCAGGGATAGTCGTATAAATTTGCGTGAACCCTTGCTTCTTACCATTATCAACTTCAGACATTTTTGCATCAATTGGATTCTTTGTCAACTCAGCTTCACCTATGAGCTCATGCTCAGCAACCTGATCTTCCTCACTAAGCTCAATCTCCTTTCATCTTTCTATATAAACTATAACTGGCAGAGGGGAATTAACTTTGGTCTTTCCACTCCTAGTCATCACAGCCATAAAGTAACTATCATTCTTTGGATTTTGCACTGTGTTTCTAGGAAGTGTTCCCTTCTACCTTTAGTTTAGGGAGGCCGACATTTGACCAAGCTGCTGCTTAATCTCTTTGATCACTTTAGCATGTGATTCAACTTTCTAGTTCATACTCGATATATCCCCCTGAATCTCCCTCAGTTGATCATCGGTGGACTTTACCTTCTTGAGCATTTAACCTATCATGTTCTCCAATCTTGAGGGTCCAGTCTCCCCCTCAAGTGCATGAGGAGGAACATACAAACCTATGCAATCATTGCAATATCCATCGCTCTTTCTCCATTCTCCTTCTCGCTCATTACCTCGGATCCTATCCTTATATAAATTTTGGTTGTAGTCATCCTGATAGTGGTTATGACCTTGATTTTCAGAACCTTTGTGCAAAGTATCCTATCTAGACCCTTGGGCATTGGCCCGAAAACTTACCACCCAATTGTCCAAGAAGTTTTCCTCCTCCTTAGAATCTGAATGCTACTACCCCTATTCCTAATAGTTAGCTCCCACTGTGTTAACCTTCCTAGCACCGGCGTTAACCTTCCTAGCACCGGCACCCATGATATGCTTCGTGAGTAGGTCTAATGATGTCCACATATGAGCCAGTTTCTAATCACACTCCTCCTCCTTTCTGCGTTGATCCACACACATACTAATAGCATATTTACCTGTAGCTTCATCTGCTTCCCTAGTGTGCGAGGCCCTATTCGTCTTAGTCACTCTATGAAAAATAATGGCAGCTTGCTCCCACATGTGACTCATCAACGCTCTTCCCGCCACTGTATTTGCTACAACTTTTATGTTGTTATTTAAGGACCTATAAAACATTTCCAACAAACTGTCATTAGGCATTTTATGGTTCGAGCACTTGGTCAGCTTCTTCTTAAATCTCAACCATGTCTTATGTAGAGCCTTAATCTTCAATTGTCAGAAGTAATGAATTTCATCCTCTAACTGTAGCATCCTGGAGGGTGGGAAGAACCTTTCTTGGAAACCCTGTTTAAGCTCCCTCTAGTTGGTAATGGAGTCATTGGGAAACTCCGATAACAATAAAGTGGCCTCTCCAGAGATAGAATGGGAAGAGTCTCAACCTGATCGCATCCTGGCTTACACCAAGTAACCTATACCCCTTTCATATTACGATAAAATTCATCAAGTGCAGGTTAGCATCATCAGCTGCATGAACATTAAACACCCCTTTCATATTCAATAGTTGTATCATGATGCTAGTGATATCAAACTTCACCACAGCAAGCAAAGGTGGTGGTACAATGGCTCCAAATGACCTAACTTCATCAATATCCGGGTCAATCTTATCATAGAACTAAGGAGCATATCTCTAGCCTCTATTGCCCCTTCCATGGAGGCCAGTATTCACTACTTCCATCGAAGCATCTTCTGCTTCCTGAAGTGCAGCTCGTCGAGTTTCTTCAGTAATACGAGCCTCTCTACTCAGGGTTCTCCATTCTCCTCATAGTTTGCTCTAATTCAATACAAAGAGGAATCAGGAGGGTTCCGCTCCGCCGAGTACTTGGCATTCTCCAAGAGACAACCTGTGGGTGTCAAAAACAAAATAAAATGTAAATAAAAACTAAAAGATGAACACAACAATTAATCTAATCCTAAGCCACATTCCCCTGCAATGGTGCCATTTTTTTTAAAATACTCAAACTCACACTACTGATAATGTATGAAGAAGTTGTTTTCAATAAAGAACCAAACAAATGTTGGGGTCGATCCCATAGGGAATATGGTCAAGACATAGAATAACGCTAGTATTTAAGCTTATAAGTGTGTAATGTCCAAAAAGGGGAGTTTTTTATAAAAGCAAATATATGACAATATTGAACATTGATTGTTGTTTATCAAGATTATGCAATTAACTAGGGTACGTGTTCCCCTAAGGTTCATAACTACTTCGGATTTTACACTTGTTATCCCAATGCTTACTTGTAGAACTTGATAACTAGAGTTCATCCAAATGACTGGTTCGTCCCTATTGGATGACTATACTCAATCACTAGATGAGGTCTCATGAGCGATTTCACTTCAATTGTTATCTTTTTGTCCCAAATTATCTATTCTGTGAACGTAGCTCAAGTCATACAACAACCCATAAAGATCAAGGCTCTGTTGTAATTTCCTTTTCCTAATATCTATTTCTCTAGGTTCAAGCAAGTAAAGAATTCAGGGAAGACCTAACGTTGCGCTTATTAATAAACATTAAAGATGAAGAGAATACAATAGAAGTGTTTAGCACTGGTTTAGAATCACTTTGTGCAACCCTAATTTGTTAATTCACCATGGTTCCCACAATCCTAGTTGTGGAGGTTTTAGCCTCTCATGATTGTAAGAGAATTATAATAATTCATAGACAAACTCATAATTTAATACTTACAAAGATGTTTGGAAGAAAACCCACTTGATTATTGCAAGAATTTATGAAAAATAATTCAAGAACAATGAATAAAATCAAAGCAAGAAAATCTCCAAGACTTGAATAGAATGCTAACAATAATTTTCCTCAATG
>JACEIK010003017.1:32317-44138 GCA_018107945.1 Datura stramonium
AGTCGTTATATAGCCCGTCGTTTTCTTGAATCAGAGTTAGAGCCAGCCAGGCACCAGAAGTGCTTAGGCTCAGTAGTCTAGCAGTTCAGGTCCTAGTAGGCACCAGGTGCTAGTCATACCCCCCAAGGCGGAGCGTGACAACATTAGTATCTCTACAAACCCAATGATTTCACATGTCTTTCATAACAATCACATTCTATGAGTTTTGTTAAGGGATCTGCTATCATTTTATGCGTAGATATGTATTTCACGTTCACTTCCTTTTGTACAATTATGTCTCTAATAAAATTATACTTAATATCAATATATTTTATTTTTTCATAGTATTTGGGATCCTTTGTATAGGCTATTGTAGCTTGACTATCACAATTGATGGTTACTAGCTCAATAGTGTCATTATTCACTCCCAAGTGTCCCATTAAACATTTAAGCCAAACAACTTCTTGCATAGCTACTTAAAGTACTACGAATTCAACTTCTATTACTGATAGAACTATGCATGTATGCTTCTTGCTACTCCATGATATAGCTCTATTATTAAGCAAGAATATATGTCTAGAGGTGAATTTTGTCTCATCTAAGTCTCCTCCCCAATCAGCATAAGTGTAGCCTTTGATTTGTAGATCATTTCCTTGGTAGCATAAGGAATAGTCGATTGTGCCTTTAATATATCTCAATATCCTTTTAACTACTTTTCAATGTTTTTGTCCTGGGTCAGATTGATATATGCTAAATAGCCCAACAACATAACATATATCAGGTCTAATACACATTATAACATACATTGGACTTTCAATTGCATTGCCATAAGGAGCCTTTCTCATTTGTTCCTTCTCTTGTGGAGTCTGTGGATACATCCTTCAACTTAAAGCTTTAGTTTTAGAAATTATAAGAATGTTTATGGGTTCGCAGTCTTGCATGTTAAAACGTTCAAGAGCTTTCTTAATGTAGGGTTCTTGTGAATGAGATAACAATTTTTTCGAACAAACTCTGAAAATCTTAACTCCAAGAATGTATGACGCTTCACCCATGTCTTTCATCTCAAATGTAGATGATAAACACTCTTTATTTCTTTTACATACTCGATGTCACTTGCAACAATAAGTATGTCGCCCACATAAACTAATAAGATCACAAATTTATCTTTAGATTTTTTGATACACACACAATGGTCTTCATGAGCCATAATAAAATCATATGATATGATTGAATTATGAAAACATAAATACCATTGTCTAGAAGACTGTTTAAGGCCATAAATCGACCTATGAAGTCGGCATACTTTATGCTCTTCACCTTTCTTCACAAAACCTAAAGGTAGTTCCATATAGATTTTTTTCTTCTAGTTCTCCATTGAGATTTTTTTACATCCATTTGATGCAATTCAAGATCCAGATTAGCTACTATTGACAAAATTAGCCTTATTGAAGCGAAACATAGAATAGGTAAAAAAGTTTCTTCATAATCAATTACTTTCCATTGTGTGTATCCCTTAGCTACTAGGCGATCTTTAAATCTCCCGTACTACCATTGACCTTACGTTTGATTTTGAGAACTCACTTCTTTTCAATATCTTTACAGCCCATAGGTAGGTCAACCAATTCCCATATTTGGTTTGATTTCATCGACTCCATCTCCTTCTCCATTACTTTTAACCATTTTTCCTTAACAGGGCATGCAAGAGTCTCATTTATATTTTATGGCTCTTTTTCATCTTGTGGAGTAATTATAAATACTTTGTCTTCAATCTCAAAATGTTGAAGGGGAACTTGTGGATGACTCGTTCGTCGAGGTTGAGATTGATAAATTGAATTATCAATTGGTAAGTTACTCCCACTAGAATCAGCAATATCTATAGGATTTGATTCAGATGGTGTATCTGTGGAAATAGGAACAGATCCATTGTCATCAAACTTAACTCCCACTCAAATCCATTTGAATATCTGTAGTGGAAGCGGTCTGGTCTGTAGTTTTATAAAGAGATAAGTCTTGGTCTATCGCAACTTATTTAGAAAAATCATTCTCGATGAATGTAACATCGCATGATTCAACTTCAATTACTGTGCCATTATCTTGTTCACCTATGAACACATAAACCTTAGATTGTTTAGAGTATCATATACAGATACATTTCCTTCCCCTTGGACCTAATTTTTCATGTAAAAAAAAGAATTACGAATAAAAGCAACATAACCCCAATGCTTCAATATGCTCAAATCGGGCTTTCATTTAGTCCATAACTCATATGGCATAGATGTAATTGATTTAGAAGGGATACAATTAAGTATAAATATAGTAGTGAGATAGGCATCAACCCAATAGATGATAGGCAATTTCGCTTGTGTAATCAACGACCTAACCATTTCTATCAAGGTTTTGTTTCTTCGTTCCACAATACTATTTTATTGTGGAGTGTAGGAAATAGTCAATTGTCTTTGAATTTTCTTTTCATTACATAATTGTTTGAACTCATCAGACAAATATTCTCTCCCTCGATCAGTTCTTACAACTTTAATTTTTCTAACTAGATGATTGTCAACTAAGTTCATGAACTTAATGAAACAACTAAAATGTTCAGATTTGTGAGAAATCAAATAGACAAAACCATATCGAGTAAAGTCATCAATAAATATGATGAAATAAACAACACCATGTCTTGCTCTTATGTTCATTTAACCAGAAAAATCAGAATGAAATTAACTGCAATAGAGTTTAAGCTTTCGTACCTTTTTAAAATAGTTTTTTGCAGTTTTCCAATAACGACCCGTATGTCATTACAGAGGAAAAATAAGTCAGAACACCCTTCTCTAGCCTAAGTGTTGGTGGGAAGGTGTTGAGTAAGTGTTGGTGAGATCTTGAAGTTGGGGGATAGTTTGTGTGCCAGAAATGGGAGCTACTGGGGTTACGGATGACCGCTGCAACGAGGCCTAATCTAGTTAGCAGGCCGGCTAACACCCCATACACACTGAAATCCTAAATGACTATTAATCACTAAAATTATGTCCTGAGGTGATTGCATATTGTTATTCGCATATATATGTTTTTATTTAAGGTCGGATAATGATGCCGACCAGTATTATATTTTGTACTGATTCTACTCCTGCACTTTTTTTGAGTGCAGACCTTGATCCTGGAAGCTCATCTCGACCTCATCTATAGAGTAGCAACAGATTAATAGAAAGGTGAGCGACTCAAGTTGTGTTGTTCGACTCCTCCTCAGAAGATGTCTCTTATCCAGACATTGATTATTTTTGTTCTTTTCTTTTCTGGATTACTTTTTAGATAATGTTAGGTAGATGTCCTCGTGTACAATGACCATCAAGTTCTGAGGATGTTTAAATAACTGGTTGTTATTATTTTCCTTTTATTTAAGTAATCCTTACGTTATTCATTTTCATAATGTGATCTGCTTATAATAAGTGTTGACGGTTTTGGATAATTAGTCGGGATTGTTGGTTCACTCATCAGAGGAGTTAGTGTAGGTGTCAATCAGGGCCACTTGGGTCGTGATAAAGTTGGTATCAGAACACTAGGTTTGTTGATCTTATTTCAAGAAGATAAGTCTAGTAGAGTCTCGCGGATCGGTGCGGAGACATCTGTAACTTATCTTCGATAGGCTACAGGACTTTAGGAAAACTCCCCTCTTTATTTTCTTTTCATGCTATTACTTGATTTCAATTGGTATCTAGCGATTCAAATTGGTATCTAATAATTCTTCTTTCTTTCTCTCATAGATAGTGAGAACACATACAGGCACAAATAGAGAGAAAGCACCCGAGCCAGTAGCAACAGTTGCAGTTTGCGGCAGAAGATGGGGCAAAGGTCGTGGGCGGAGTCCTGTTGCTACCAAAGAAGGGGCCTGTGCTCCTACTCCGGTTTGGGAGAGTTCAGTATCTCCGGTACCTCCAGCGATGTAGGATGGTTATGAAGGTAGAGGTTCTGACTCAGGGAGAGGCTGCAACCGCTCCAGCATCCTTCGAGGTCTTGGCTCAGATCCTTAATCTTTTGAGTGGCCTCGTAGGTAATAAGGCAGTACTAGCGACTCCTACAGGGCATTAGTTGAGGATATAACATGTAGTTGTTGTGGTTTCTCGTATTAATGATATTTCAGAGGCTATGATGTTTCCAAGGCCGGTAACTTGACCAGTAATGACTGGAGAGGAGCATGGCTTGTTCTGGAGGTTCACGAAGATGAAGCCTACCATATTCTACGGCACTGAGGTAGAGGATGCCTATGAGTTCATCATTGACTGTCACGAGAGGCTCCACAAAATTGGGAATGGAAATGTATGAGATAGAATTTGTTATCATTCAGCTCATGGGTGATGCTAAGCTCTGACGGAGGACTTTCATGGAGTGCAGACCGGCGGGGTCACCACCATTGACCTGGACCCAGTTCTACTCTACTTTCTTGATGAAGTATGTGCCACGTATCCTTTGAGATCGGAGATGGGACAAGTTCACCACCATTGAGCAGGGGATCTCTTCAATTGCAGTATACGAGGCCCGATTCTACTCATTGTCCAGGTATGCTCTACCGTTATTGCCCACAGAGGAGGAGAGGATCAGGAGATTTGTTAAGAGCCTGAATGTGGGTCTTCAGTTGTCAGCTCTTCAGATGGTCTCCACAGGTAAGACCTTTAATGAGGTAGTAGAATTTGTGAAAATATAGAGGGGGTGAAATAGGATGGTTATGCGAGGAATGCCGAGAAGAAGGCTCGGAAGGTGGGTACATACAGTGGCTCCTTTTCTAGGACTCTAGTTCCCTAGGGCTACTCGGGACGCCTTGTTCAGCCAGCCAAACAGGTGTCGGGAGAGGGGGAGGGGTTCACCAGGNAGTTGGCTAGAATCCGTTACTTGTAGGGCTACTCGGGACGCCTTGTTCAGCCAGCCAAACAGGTGTCGGGAGAGGGGGAGGGGTTCACCAGGGACCACTCTGAGGCTATCAGGTATAGTCAGGGGTGTCACACCCCGAGCCTACACCCTGGATGTAACACGGTACTTGAAGCCACAAGTGACCCCAAATCAACCCCTGGTTAATCATACACTAGCACTCTGAGTAAACATGCAGAGCGAAACTTTTAAATAACAGATTTATTAGTTTAAGGAAATGTAAAGACTGAAAGTAGAGAAAGAAATAATATATCTGAAATACAATTCTGAAAGACAAGTCTGGTCTGAAAGCCAACTATTGAAGAGTTTCTGGGACAGGCCCCCAACTAACTCTAAGTCTATACAAAATCATATCCACTGAAATAATTAAACAAAGACCTCGAATGATGAGGACTCACACTCTAATATGCTGAAATGGAATGCTCTGAAATTGAAGTAACTATCTGTGCTGAATTAGAGAACCTATAGCTGTATCATTCATGCGTTAGTACTTTGAATGTACTGAGTAAGTGGGAGAAACATACTGAATATAAAGTATGAACTGAAATGACACACCATGACCAACAGGTAAGCTGAACTGAACTACTGATATAATCTGAAATGGTCAACACGACCCCGTCTTATGGTCAAGGGCATGCCCTAAGTCTGAAATACTGAATCTGAGATATTGTACTGAACTGAGTTGCTTATTCTAATACTGGACTAGACTGACTAGTGGGAGAGTCTATAACCGACATATAACCACGTGAGCTATACGTGGAGTCCGATGTATACACCCCACCGGTAGGACCCAATATACCTTGTCAAGGTATAAAGGCATGAACTGGGTGATCACAAAAAAATTATCTGGGGCCAATCAGGCCAAGTAATACTGTAACCTACGCTGGCAATCTAGTTTTGAGAACATGGGTGCGCTGGAACCCCGGCCCGCTCGGTGCTAAGTTCTACTCCCACTGGAAAACCTAAACTGAACTACTAAGCTGATAGCTTGAAACTCAGGCCCAAGGCTAGTCAGGGACGAATAACTGCATGTACCCTGAGAGCCTTATTGGACCAGATTCTGAAACTGGGTTCTAATACTGGTCATAGTTGCCCATCTGGAAGAGTCGTAACCGTCTACAGAATAACTAATAACTGAATTGGGGTCTTGAGGGCTGGTCAGAGCTATAACTGAATGTCATGACCGCCTAATGGATCAAATAACTGAAATCTGAATCTGAGTATGAAAACTGGGAGGCACCACTGACACCTCGAAAATAAACTGGAGTCAAACTGATTAGTTGACATTTTCTGGACCATACTGAGGTTGCTAAAATCTGACTGAAGCTAGACTGATATGATTCTGACTGAGACTAGACTGATAGAGTTCCGCGTTCTAATTGACTAAATTACTAAGCAGCTAATAGAGAATCTTATTCAACGTACTAAAGTCATTCTGATTCATGTGATATTTACCCAACACATATGAAAAGCAAGACAATTCTAGGAATTCAACCCAAAGCATTCTTCATTCACCGGGGGGAATTTAACAAGTAAAATCATTACTCAAAAGTTAGGGATTAATTTCACTTTTGTAATAATATTGACAATTTGACGAGGAACTGATGAAGATTATATTAACAATAAGTATAAACATCGTTCTGAGTGAAATCAACGAAAATAAACATGAATGCTTCTCATACTCGAAAGCTCAGGGCTTAAAACTGATAGAAGAAATTGAGGAGAACTTTAGGGACACAAAGGAAGGACAATCCCCTTGCTAAAACCCCATATACCTAGTGAAAACTCTCCGGAGAAGAGGACTTCCGTTACTGAGATGATTGACAAACCCTAGGCCTGCTTGGAGAGTTCTTGAGAGGAGACCTTCGATGCTTTCTTGAAATTGAGGGTGGGGAATGAGGGATGAACCATTTTCCCCCACTAAAATGTCTGAAATTAGTGCTTAAACGACGTGGTTTAATGCTTGGGAGAATAGGAAATTACTAAATAGCCCTTAAAAATTCATCGGGGAAAAAATGTCAGTTGTCCCTAACGGGTGACCTAACGACTCGTTACCAGGTCCAACGAGTCGCTGGGTCCTTTTGTCAAGTTCACTGGAAAAGTCTACTATCTCCTGACGGGCACATGACAAGTCGTCATGACTGGGAATGACTTGTTGTATCGTTCGTCAGGTACACTGGTAAAAAAGCTAGAAAGGACTTGAAACAAAGGACCTGAGGAGTCACTACTGCTGATGACGACTCGTGGTGACCTTCCGTCAAGTACACTGTCTACTTCTCAAATTCTGAAACTCCGGCTTGGCAACGAGCGACTTAACGGGTCGTGGGGCCTGACCACGACTCGTGAAGTTGTCCGTTGGGAACACTAACTCATCATCTTGAAATAATTCTAACGATTGACCTGACGAGTCGTTGGGTCCTTTAACGACCTGTCAGGTTGGTCGTTCTGCAACTTTTCTGCAGTTTTTTAAATTTTCTAATTTATATTCGGGATATTGATTTTGAGCTTCCGAGGTATTACAATATCTCCCCCTTGGAAACATTCGTCCTCGAATGTTAGAAAACTCATAGCAACCAGAAAAATAACAATCAAGGTATTTAAATACTACACATATAGCTTTAAAATGATCGATATGACTACCTCCATTTCAGAGAATATATCTGAACTGAATTTTGCTTTTCATAAACACAACCAAAGTCAGAAAGAAAATTTATTTACATGAACTGATTCCAACAACCAGTTCAGGTCTTAAAACAAAATTCACATATCAAGCTACAACAAAGTCGGTAGAGAACAAGTGTGGGTATTTGGCCTTCATATCTGCTTCGGCCTCCCACGTAGCTCCTTTAACTTGTTAATTCCTCCATAAAACCTTGACTGAAGCTATTTCCTTATTCCTCAGTCTATGAACCTGACGGTCTAGGATTTGGACTGGTACCTCCTCATAGGTGAGGCTATCTTTGACTGCCACACTATCCAATGTAACCACAGAGGTTGGATCTCTGATACACTTTTCAAAAGTGATACATGGAAAAGTGGATGTACAACTGCTAGTTCTGAAGCCAACTCTAGCTCTTAGGCTACCTTGTCGATACGCCGCAAAAAGGGTCCCACATACCTAGGACTGAGTTTCCCCTTCTTTCGAAACATCAGCACCCCTTTCATGGGCAAAATTTTCAGGTATACCCAGTCATCAACTGAAAACTCCAGCTCTCTTCTTGGCACATCGGCATAGGATTTCTGAAGGCTCTGAGCTGTTTTTAATCTTTCTCGAATGAGCTGAACTTTTTGCATTGCCTCGTGAATCAAGTCTGGCCCTATCAAAGTAACTTCACCTACTTCAAACCAACCTATAGGATATCTACACCTCCTACCATACAATGCCTCAAATGAGGCCATCTGAATGTTGGAATGGTAGTTGTTATTGTACGCAAATTCGATAAGAGGCAAATGGTCATTCCAATTACCCTTAAAATCAATTGCGCATGCTCGTAGCATATCCTCCAAGGTTTGTATGGTTCGCTTATCTTGCCCATCAGTCTGCGGATGAAAAGCGGTACTGAGTTTGACCTGAGTGCCAAGTCCCTTCTAAAAAGACTTTCAAAAATAGGAGGTGAACTGGGCTCCCTATCTGACATGATGGACAAGGGTACCCCATGAAGTCTGACTAACTCTCAGATATAAAGTTTGGCATAGTCCTTCGCTGAGTCTATGGTTTTGACTGAAAGGAAGTGGGCTGACTTGGTCATCCGATCTACAACCACCCAAATTGAGTTATGCTGCCGGCGAGTCTGCGGTAGACCTGTAATAAAGTCCATATTTACCTCTTCTCACTTCCACATGGGTATGCTGATATCCTGGGTCATACCTCTTGGTCTCTGGTGTTCTACCTTGACCTGCTGGCAGTTCGGGCACTTAGCTACAAATTCAACAATGTCTCTCTTCATGCCATTCCACCAGTAAATATCCCGCAAATCACAGTATATTTTGGTGGCACCAGGGTGAATGGTGTTTCTTGAGCTGTGTGCCTCCGCCAGTGTTTTCTATCTCAACTCACCAATATCCGGCACACACAATCTACCCTGGTAGCGAAGCACCCCATCTCCCCTTTGGGAGAAAGACTCAACCGCCTTTCGAAGGACTGCTTCTTTAAGTTTAAGTAGAACTGGATCTTCATCTTGTCTGGAATTAACTTCTACTACCAAGGATGAATACGACCTGCTTTGCATTACCACGCCACCTTCAGCTGAATCTACCAGCTGCACCCCTAATCGGGCTAGTCTGTGAACATCCTTTGCTAACTCCCTTTTTCCTCCCTCAAAGTGAGCTACACTTCCCATAGATCGCCTGCTTAGGGCGTCAGCCACCATATTGGCCTTGCCCGGGTGATACAACACACTCATATCATAATCTTTCAGGAGCTCTAACCACCTTCTCTGTCGGAGGTTTAGGTCCTTCTGGCTGAACACGTACTGAAGACTCTTGTGATTTGTAAATACATCTATGTGAGCTCCGTACAAATAGTGTCTCCATATTTTTAATACGAATACCACCGATGCCAACTCCAAGTCATGAGTTGGATAACTCTTCTTGTGAACTTTGAATTGCCTAGAGGCATAGGCTATCACTTTGCCCCGCTGCATCAGAACGCAACCAAGTCCAACTCTGGAGGCGTCACAATATACTACAAACCCATATGTTCCTTCTGGCAGGGTCAAAACTGGAGCGGTAGTGAGTCAAGTCTTCAACTCCTGGAAACTCTTCTCACACTCATTCGACCACTGAAATTTTACCTTCTTCTGGGTTAACTTGGTTAGAGGGGATGCTTCAACATTGTCAAAATAACTTTTGATACATTCTCGGGATGAGACAATATTCAGTAACTAGGATAGAACATTAAAGGCTTTTTAATGATTTCTAAGTTTGACACGATGTATGTCAAATGGTGTATCGACGGGATAACACATTTAGGAATCACCTATATAAGTGTGAAGTGTAAGCCGCTTCAAGGATAATTCTGTAAGATCAATTCTCTACGCACTTACGAAACCAAGCAGTGTTCATGGCTGAAATGAACAAATTAATGAGAACCTAAGACGGTTAAAGGATTAATTGTGTGACTTATGTTGTCTAGGTATACATCAAAGCTCGATAGTTCAAAGATATCAAATCTACCGATTGACCGAGTATATCCGATATATGTTCACTACGGAAAGTTCAAGGGGAAACCCACTTATCCAGATGCAATTAATTCTTGCTTACTAATCACACGATTTTTCATGCATATAAAGTTTTTATATAGCCATTCCCCATTCATGTGGGGGATTGTTGGAGTTAAATTATGGGTGTGAATTGGAAAATGGAGGAAAATAAAATGGAGGAAAGAGTATTTTTGAAATTTCCTTTAAGTTCCTTTTGTAAAAAGAATTTTATCCTACATTGGTAGGGAAAAAAGAAATGTGAATGCTTATATTGAGAATAATATCTTTTAGCTATTAAAGATTTGAAAATAAGGTATCCCCCCGCATCGTCGTCGTCACTCGGCTCGGCTCGACCTCGACTTTGGATTCGGATATTCGAATTTGAATTTGGGTTTGGTCAAATGATCTGATTGATTGATATATTTTTTGGTCCAAATTTATTTAAAAATCCAAATTAACTGTTTTGCGCAACTGGAAGTGTCTGCCTTGGACTGGCGAATCGCGGGTTTTCACCTAAGAAACGCTGGTGCCAGTGCAGAATTTCCTGAGAGATTCTGTGACAGACTGGCGTTGCACCGGTGGGCCACGAATCCTCTTTTTTGATATACTTTTTGAGACTTTTGCTAGAAAATTTACAAAATTATTCTGCATATTTTGAAAAACCAAAATCGAGTCTATTGTGTGATTCGTTACCGTTCTTCGAGTTCGATGAAGTTATTGGTGTTTGAGGTACTGCTACACCATTAACAGGTTAATCTGTTTTATCCTGGGAGGAAGTAATACAAAAACCTCGAGTACAGTGAGGGGATTAAATTCCTTAAGGACACACAGTGAATTTTGTGGATTCGGATATTATTCTTTTCTTATAGCTTGTTTGGCCAAGCTTCTGAGAGGCCAAAAGTGCTTTTTTTTTAAAAAAATACTTATTTTTAAAAAATGAGGTGTTTGGCCAAGATTTTGATAGAAAATAAGTGCTTTCAGGGAGCAGCAGAAGCTGTTTTTCAGAAGCTAAAAAAAGTAGCTTCTTCCCAAAAACACTTATTTGAAAAACACTTTTGTGAAAAATTACACTTAGAAGCACTTTTCAAAAGCTTGGCCAAACACTAATTGTTTCTCAAAATTACTTTTTAAATTTATTGGCCAAAAACAAACCGGTTCTCACCAAAAGTACTTTTTTGATAACCACTTTTGAAAAAAGCACTTTTCAAAATAAGCTGATTTGAGAAGTTTGGCCAAACAAGTTATTATTTTACATATTTGAACACAGGCCTCTAACAAAAATACAGTAACTATAAGCAAAAAGACAATCATGTTTCGCTCCCGAACACCACCAAAAAAAAAACTATGACTTGTAGCCAAAAAGAAAAAAAAGTAAACTTCCAACACTATTTTTCATGGAGAAAATCGAGACTAGAAAACAAATAACCCTATACCTTTATGTCAATGAAGAATCGTATCAAACACATAGTTTGTAGGATCAATGAATTTGTTTCACTAGTCAAATAATGCAATCACATGTATATAAACATGAATTACATCGAAGAATTACAGTCTATGAATCCTAACTTTTTACAGAGTTATTTCAATAATTTTATGAGAAAAAATTTTCATAAGAATCTTTAGAGAATTTTTACAAGAATTAAGAAGTGGAAAGAAGAAAGTTTGCAGACTATTTTTTTCCATTGATGTTCTGTTTGCTGGACTACGTTGTCCCCTTATTTAACAGA
>JACEIK010003017.1:61138-79123 GCA_018107945.1 Datura stramonium
ATACATACTTGTGTATATTTTATTAATAGAAAAACTTTCTAGTCGTGGCAATGAGACTTCGTAGTTCAATTATTTTACAGTAAGCCTGAATTCTCACTTGCAGAGTTTTTGGTTCTGTTTTCTTTGTCCAATTCCAGCACATGAATGACATAAGCTTTTGACAAAGGCAACACAATGTATTTTTATGGAATATAGCGACACGTAAAAAGGGTATCTCTACTATGAAGCATTTCGTCATCAACTATAAGTATCTAGAAATGTTATTTTCTTTGAGGATCAGTTTTTATTACAAACACGATTCTAGACATGCTTCAGAATATGTCACTTTTATGTATAAGTTTGATGAAGATATAGTAGCTACTATTTAACACCCTAAAAATTTCGTAGATCAAAATCAAACTTAGCATGAAAAAAATTAGGAAATCTTATCTCAAAAATGACTTAGACAATGACCCATTGCCTGAAATAATGAACCGTTGCCTGAGTCATTCTCAGCCTTGCAAGTTGTTATTCAGGAACCAACGAGACATGGAACGACCCGTTGTGAGGAGTAACGAGTTGTCCTATCACTCGTTGTTACTCAGTTCAGAAACCTGTCCAAACCTTTCCTAGAACCAATAAGCCCAATGATGATTCATTAGAGGAAACAACGACCCGTCCTATTGAATCATTAGGTGAGAATCAGAAACCAAATTTCTCAGACCCACGACCAACGACTGGTCCCAACGGATCGTGGTCATGACCAACGACCCATTGTGTGACTCGTTGGATCCTGATGGGCAGTTTCTCAGACTTTATTTCAAGGGCATTTTTGTAACTTTTTTATCATTTTAATGCCTAAACTATGTCGTTTTGGGGTTAATATTCAGGAGATTTAGAGGGTTAGTTGATATTCCTCCCTCATGTCTCACATTTCCTCTCAAAGTCAGTATAAAGAAAGCTCAAACAGGCTTCTCAGGGCAAGGACTAGGATTCTGTTTCTCTTTCAGTTTTCCAAGAGATTTATTAGGGGATTCTTCTATAGGTATGTGAAAATTCAAAAAGGGTTTCCTTTCACCCTTTTGTCCCAATTTAATTAAGAAAACTTTCTAAATTCTAGCCCTGCAGAATAGTTGAAGCTAGGGTTTTCAGTTATTAAGGAACTCCTTAATCTGATTAATTTCCTTAGTTTATATGAGTATTCCTAATTGAAATTCATTCCCTAGTTTTATTTGTTCAGTTTCTTTCTTTGTCTTAATCTTTAGCATAAATTCGATTAAAACTTGCATGATTCAGACTCAGACAGAAGTGTTATTTTGTTATGATAAATTTTACTCGAATCTTGAATGATTAGTACAAATACTTAAATAGAAGTTATATTTTTGTATATTCAGTCTCAGAGTCTCAGTCAGTACTTAGTATACTTAGTATTCTCCAGGAATATTAGCTGATCAGTTTGACTATTTTCAGTCTTTGAGAACTCAATAAATTCAGTAGAATCAGTTTATCAGCTTGTTAGTTGTTCTTTAGACTGTTACGACGCTTTAAGATAAAGTAGCCTGACAAGTCTTAGACATAGTTTCTTTCAGGTCCTTAGACTCTTAGAACATTTCCAGATAAGTAATTCTGATTTAAGTCATAGGACATCAATTTCGAGCTATCAACACAGTAGACACGGTTAGAATTCCCAGTGGGAGTAGTACTTAGCACCGAGTGGGGCGGGATTCAGTGCACCCAAGTTTCTAGAACCATATTGCCACCATAGGTTATTAGCCCGAATAGACTTTAGACAGTGATCATCCAGTTCATCTACTACACCCTGGCAAGGTATAGTGGGCCTTCTCCAATAAGGGGTATACATTGGACTCCACGCTTAGCTCACGTGGTTACATATCGGTGATAGTCTCTCCCACAGCAGAAGCACAGTACAGTTCAGTCTAGTCAGTTATGACTTTAGTTTAGTTCAGCTCTTCAGCTCTTCAGCTCTCAGTCCATTCTTTATAGTATTGCATTGTAGCTTTTTATTACTCAGTTTATGTATGTTTTAGTTCCTTCTCTCATACTAACTACATTCAAAGTACTGATGTATACTTTTATGCTATATCATTTTATGATATAGGTTCAGGTTCTCAAGCCCAACATCGTGGTTAGTTCTCCTTCAAATTTGACACTGTAGTACTCTTTGGTGAGTCCTCATATCCCGAGGACTGTGTCTTCATTTTCAGTACTAGTCATTTCAGTTTGTGTTTCAGACATTTGAGTTAGATGGGGGTTTGTCCCAGTAACTCATTAGTTTATTTTTAGAATGCTTTCTGACAGACATTATAGTGTTGGCTTGGGATTTCAGATTTTATTCAAGTTGGTGCATTATTCAGTATCATTTTATTTCTGTTGTTAGCTTCCACTCTCTTATGTTATTCTTAGCATAACAATTTTTAGTAGAATATACTCTATCAGGGTTTGCTTGGGGTCACTTGTGACTCTAAGTACCGTGTCGTATCCAGGGTGTGAACTCGGGTCATGACATACTAACCCTCTGCTTGACCCTCTAGAATAGCCTATGAACTACAATAATGATTAGTTCTAGCTCTAATCTCCTTCTAGTATCAACTCTACATCCTCGTGCTTAGCTTCGGAAGAGCTAGGGTTCAGCCCGTCCAGTTACTCCTCTATGTTGGTTTGGAAGGATAAACTGCCATGCTCTTGAATGGCTCGATTACTATCTAAGAAAATTTGGTAAGTCCTATGCCATGCATACCATACTACATTTTGTTAACGTGCCTATATTGTTCTCCTATGCTTCGACATGAACTTGTTGGAAAGAGGCAATGTCAGAAGAGGCTCATGCATTAAATGAAAATTCTACTTGAGACTTCATTGATAAACCAACAGATTGGAGTTCTCATTGGAAGTAAATGGATGTATTTTATTAAACTTAAGACAGATATTACAATTGATCACTATAAAGCTCGTGTAATACCCCGGAAGTGCCTAAGACTATACTTGGGATTTGAGATAAAAAAAGAAAAATATGAGATTTTTCTCAGAATGACTCGTGGTATGGGCATTGATGGCTCTAATGACACATTGGAGGCACTCGTAGTGAGGGTATGCAGAAGTAGACTTGGGAGTAACGGGTCTAAGGACGACCTGTTAGTTGATATAACTGGCTGTGGTAAGGGGGTCGTTGATAACTCTCAAAACATACCCCCTACCGAAATATGAAGTGGACGTTGTTAATAAAGAACCCAACTAGAGGTTGGGGTTGATCCCACAGGGAATATGGAAGAGCTAGACTACGCCGGTAAGTGAACTTTGTTATGTAGTTACTCCAAAGTGGGGGGTTTAAAGAGAATAATAACTTAAAATGATGATTAGAATTGTGTTGTAAAATCAAGAGTTAAAGCTAACTAGGGTTTGTGTTCCCCATGGGTTCATAACTGCTTCGGGTATACACAAATGATCAATTTCAATACTTTACTTGTAGAACTGATAACTAGGGTTCATCCAAATGACTGGTTCGTCCCTATTGGATGACTATACTCAATTATGGGTCAGGTCTCATGAGCAATTGTAAACTAACCGTTATCAATTTGTCCTAAATATAACTATCCTGCGACCACAACTCAAGTTAATACAATGATCATCAAGATCAAGGGTTTGTTGTAATTCTCTTTTCCTAATCTCTACCTTTCTCGGCTCAAATAAGTAAACAATTCGGGCAAGTCCTAACGTTTTACACTGTTAAGAAATGTTAAAGCATGAAGAGAATACAATACAAGGGTTTTTCATTAGTTTTGAATCACTTTTGTGCAACCCTAGCTCGTTAATCCACCATGGTTCCCACAATCCTAGTTATGGAGGTTTTAGCCTCTTATAGTTGCAAGGTTGTGATTCACATTCATGATTAAATACATAAATCAATACTTACAATCGTAGATGAGAGAAAAACTTCATTGATTAAATCTGGAAATTATCAAGRATAATTCACAAGATCAAGAAGAAAATCAAGAAARGGTTGATCACAAGTTAATCAACTCAATTCTATGTTCTCTCGTAATTGTCTAACAAAAACTAACAATGTCTAACGAAATCTGATCTAGTCTAATGAAAATAAAACATAAAACGTATTTATAAAGACATAAGAATCTTTTTCCTAAGCTAACAGGATAAACTTCCATATCTGTTGCCGCTCAATCCACGACCAATCCTACGACCCGTAGTAGGCTTGTACGGGTCATACCTACTATCTGTAGGTATTTAGCTTGCTGAAAGCTAGCTAAGTGTTGGGCCTTGGTACAACTTGTACCAACTTCCTGCGAGTTGTACTTTGCTTCCGTGGTTTGAATATGGAGACTCTGAATTTCTCTAAAGTTTGTCATGAGTGTGTTTGTATGACTCGTACCTTGCCTTCACGACTGGTACTTAGTTATCCGTACCCAGAGTCGGCCTTTGTAGAATTTCTCTGAATATTTCCATGACTTGAAGTTACGGCTTGTACCATGACCATACGACTCGTACTATGAGTCGTGGATTGCATCTTTCTCAGCTCATTATTCTGAACATTTTCATGAGTCTTAGTACAATTCGTACCATCAGTGTACGACTCGTACTAAGACTGTCATTTTGGCTCATTTTCTGCTCTTTTAATCTTCTTTTGCAGAATCTTGCTCCAACACCTAAGTTTACATGAAAACACAAGAAAAGTACCTCATATACATATAAACATACCTAAGTCCATGCTATTTTCTTTAGTTTTGAGCATCAAAAGTGCTGTAAATTCACAACACATCAACACCCTCAAATTAAGACTTTTGCATGTCCTCAGGCAAAAAAAAGAAAAAGTAAAACACGACGATCAACTAGCAAATAAACCCAGGATACTACAACCAACATTTAAACAAAATTTTCACTATACATACAACAACTTCTTACCCCTTCTCCATAAACTAGCATCATCTAATATACTACAAGCAACCACAAAACATGCTAAACAGGGATCAAGACATTTCATCTAGCTATCAACAAGCAATCAAGTCATCACTAATGCTTTTCACACAGACCAATGGCAAAAGCAAACATAATCTATGCACCCTCACAACAAATGAAGTCCCCACTCACAGATATAGTATCAAATATTGTATGGGACTAAACAAGTGAGACACTCACCCTCACAAAGAAGTTCCTAGTACTATGTATCAGATACCATAGGTTTGCCCTAATTTTCTCTGCTTCGGTTTGTCGGATGGTCAAATTAGGATCACTATAGGACTTGATATGACTTGTAATGTAGGCTTAGGGCTGGACATGATAAAGTTGAGATTTTTTTAAGTGACTATCCCTTGCTTGGCACTATATACATTGGCTTTACCTTTTATTCTTTTCATTGCTTTTCTTCCCTTTTCACTCCTCTTTTTTAATCTTTTTTTAATTTTTATGGGGTGTGGTGTATTTTCAACTTTTCAAGTATTTCATTAAATTTTCTTTTTCAAGATTCTCAAATTTTTCATCTCTTTTCTTTTTTACCACACCTCATTTTTAACCTTTTTCTCTTTTCTTTCCCTTTTTCTCGTTCTCACCTTTATGCACCCCTACTCTAGCCACCCTCAACTTAGGCATTTTGCCTATGTTGAGGTTCACAATATCTAAGGAAGGACCGGGGCCAAAGTAGGTTCATTATAAAAAATGGGTACGGTTCATTAGTTAATCAAAGAAAAAGTGGTTCTATTAAGGCTCAAAATTGGGATCAAGGGAGTCATATGACTTTGGTAAGGTTATTTAGGATAAAAGTGAGCTTAACAAAAATGTTCTATGATCATATTCTAACTAACCATCCTTAGCCTATGCAAAGACTAACCAGGCAAGTTCTAGATCTTTGACACAATACTGAACTAGGTATTATACCTCAATCTCTCATGGCACATGAATTATATTCACTTTACCTGTCAGGTTTACACGTGGATTATCAAGACTATTCATGCTAATAAACTAAATGACATCAAAAGATCCACAGAAATCATGCATGCAGTCACAAATACATAGTTAATGCATCAAAAAGTTTTAAACGGGGTCAATTTTTACAATTTCAAAACTAGTGCATTTTCATTGGTTGAGTACTCCTAAGTTATTTCCTAATTAAACAAAAAAATCACAAAATCAAAAAATAACAATCCTAAACATGCCGGTTCTACTAGATAGTATGCCCGAGAAAAAAGAAACACGGAAAGAAAAACCCTCGGACGTATAAAAAAAATCCCAAAAATCACAGGTACACCCCTCCCCTTTTTGAAAATTTAGCTTCATCCCCGAAGCATGAAATAGAAGAACAGAAGGAAGGGAACATACCTGTGGCGCTCTAGGCGCTCCTGCCACCTTGCGAAGGAGGTGTCTCCACTGCAATCGTGGTGCTAGCGGTGGCCGGCGCACTCAATAAAGTATCAACAGGGGGAGTGGTTACCCCCTCAGTAGTCTTGGCCGCTTCTACGACCTCTGTGTCAATCGGGGCTGAACGTGGCTCACCAAAAGTGTCACGACCACTAGCAATGTCGGCCTGAGGCATGGTGGAGCTACCTGCTCCTCTAACTCGCTCCTGCATCTCTGACATGTGAGTGTCATGAGTGTGCAGGCTCTCCATTCTTACCCTCTTGCTTTCTCTCTTCTCTTTCTTCTTCCTCTTTTTTGTCTGGGTCTCCTCTCCAACATCCTCGGAGACCCTCTTCTTCCCTTTTTCTTTCCTTGGTACAGTGGGCTCCCAGTAAGCTGCTAAATTAAGCTCCTCATCCCCAAGGCCTACGTCAAGGTTTGGAAGAGCGGGGACTGCTATGATTGCCGGCTGTCGTGATGACAACTCGGTTACTTGGCTCCGAAGAGCCCCCAACTCCTCATGGAGACTGCTAGTATCTGTCTTCTCCGCCATGTGCAAATTGAACCGACTCTCAAATCCATCCAAGCGAGCATGTAAGGTCTGAGCTGCGGTATCTATCTTCGCTTTGACCCATGTCTTCACATTTTCCATCATTGCTTGAATTTTTCTTTCGGCCATGGTCAACCTCTTGGCCAATTTCTGGAGGAAGTCTTGGGTTACTAGGATGTACCCTGATGGAGTCTAGGTCTGCAGGCTAGGTGGTGGTGTGGCAGAAGTGCTGGGAGCTGCCTTTGAATAACCGACATCTGTAGCCGATATCTCGCTCTACTCCTGTATAATGGGGGCATTAACCTGTGCGCCCCCTACTGGCTGGCTTTATGGAATAGCTGTGGGAAGTCGTGCACAACTTACTGAGTTTATCTCATCCCGAATAAGGCCGATGTCTGCTATCCTCTGCCCTCCGATCAAATGCTCATAGTCGTATGGAACTCCTGCCTCTATGCATAATCTGAATACAAGACTCGGGAATGGGATGGTGGTGCTCAATCCCATTGCCCGATGTTGTATCTCCTCTGAAATGATCCACGGGATGTTGATTGGGTATCTGGACATGATGCATGCCACTAGAGCTGCTCTTTCTGCACTCAGGGTGTTGTCATTGATTGTCGGCGCTAATATATGGCGCACTATTGTGCAACAAGCTTTTGCTATGAAGTTAAGCGAGCTCTTTGTAACTTGCTTTCCACTAGTGAACCATTCTTCTTCCTCTTTGTCCTCAGCCAAAACACCTGCCAACCACTGTAACTGCCTTTGGCGTTCCTCAAAGCGTATCTGTCGGGTTTATTTAAGTGCCTCCCCTCGGTACTCATACTCTGGCATAGCTCGTGGAGGTGTGAACTGTGGCCCATACAAAACCTAAGAGATAGTGCGCTCAGATATGTTGACCTGTCAACCTCGAACCAAGACACTCTCCAATCTAGGATGATATTTCACTTTCTGCCCCTTCTTGGCCTTTTCCTCTATGGTTGCCGAGTAGTTCGCATAGAACTCACGGACTATCTCTGGGGTGCACTGAATTGGAGTCTTGGCCATCCACTCAAAGCCCTAGAAGTTGAATATCCGCTTCATCTCCTCAACTTCATTCAATGAGTTCGTGAGGATATGCAGTTCTTCCTAAATGCTCTGCCTAGGTTTGTTTTTGGTGATGAGAGGTATGCCCTGCTCATAAATTTCTTCTGCCCCTGGCACTCTCCACTGAATGGTGCGGGCCTCCTTAGGCTCCTCTTCTTCATACTCATCACTACCACCTGTATCTCCAGCTTGGGCCTCCTCATCCCCTTCATCTGCATTTGAGCCGCTTCCCGACTCTTGATTACCTTCTCTAGCTCCCTCCTCAGACTGGGGAGCTTTGGTTGATATGGCGGTAGTGGCAACAGCTTGAGTTTTTTCCTTTGCCCTAGTGGTTTGGGTTCCATTTGTATATGATATATCGACCTGATACTCTTCGACTGAACCACTAGGGGAGTTCCCTACTTTATCAGACTCCGACTTGTTTCATCAATTAATGTCCTCCGAGCGATTGATTTGTTTGTTATGCATTTGAATTTCATTGTACCTGTAAAGGGAACAATTAGCATTCCAAATTTGAGAAAGAAAATCAAGAAATTAGAACCTCTGTAATTTACTATGGATCAAGAGTACGGGTCGTAAATTGGAGGTACGATTAATATAATGACCCGTGGCATCCTTTATTGCACATCACGACTTTCAGGTATGATTCATACCATGATGGTACGATCCATACCTTGAGTCGTATGAGGTGCCCTAGTGTTGACAAATTCTCTATATTTTTCAATGACTCATGGTACGACCCGTAGGTCGATTCCACGAGTTGTAGGAAGGACTCTTCAGCCTTATTTGGCTCAGCCCTGATTAGGTCTTGGATATAAATGCACATTATGACTCGTAGTGATAATCCATGACTGGTACTGTGATTCGTATCTCTATCTTGACTTAGGTTTTCTTGGGACAGTCCTAACGAGCCATCCGACGAGTTGTAGTATCAAACCACAAGTCGTAGGAGGGCTTAAGAAGCCTGTCCCTGTTCCATTTTTTTGTCCAGTGTTTAGGGAATTCCAATTTCTTTGTTCTGGGTATTCAGAATTTCCCAGGTTTAGGCATTTCATTTGGTTCATTTTAGCACTACTCATCCCTCCCCTTTTTAACAACTAACTGTAACTCATTGTGAGTGGTTCATGACCTAAGTTCACATTATAGAGTATCTCCCAATCATAAACAATTTCCTAACACCTTGATCATTGTCTTTTCGTTCAAAAATTTTTCAAGCATAACTCATGACTCACAGGGGTTTTGACACCATCACT
Source organism: Datura stramonium (assembly GCA_018107945.1). NCBI lineage: Eukaryota > Viridiplantae > Streptophyta > Magnoliopsida > Solanales > Solanaceae > Datura > Datura stramonium. The sequence goes on from JACEIK010003017.1 coordinate 70,367, forward strand.
TTTAGCATATGGCTGTTATCAAAATTCAAAACAATACACTTAATTGTTAGATGCTTCTTCGACTGGTAATCAATGTTTAGGGTTGAGAGGAACTTGGTTTGAGCAAGAAATTGCTCGATTCTTCTGTGGTTTTTAGTTACAGGTGTTTGGAGAGAGTGAGTGTAGGTCGTGAGTAGTGGGTTGTTTGCATGGGAGAAGGGTCGATTTAGGTATGAGATTTAAATAGGTAAAGGGGGGAGGCAAATTTAAAAATCTGGGCCGAGTTAGGTAATAATGAAGTTTTTGACCCGTCACGACTCATCCCCTGGACCCGTGCTTTAGAAAATTAAGAAACTTACCTGGGGACCTATGAGTGCATCTTACGACTCATACAATAAGGGTATGGGTCGTACTATGACTCATAGGTCTTCATCTCTTATGATTTGGTTAGTTCACTAGCAAAGTGAGTACTATGACCCGTATACATGCGTCACTAGTCGTAGGATCAACCGTACCCTGAACTTCTGCTCTGAAGAATCTCTCTGAAGTTTACCACGCCTCCTGCTACAACTCGTACAAGGCTTTCAAGAGTCGTACTGAGAGCCGTAGCAACTGCTTTTCTAGTAGTTTTATGCCACCTGTATTTGTCTTCCCTGCACACTTAAACACACATTAGTTCAACTACTTGTGTTGCCTCCCAAGAAGCGCTTGCTTTAACGTTGCGGCACAACGCGGGTGGCCCGGTTACTCAGACTTCACCAAGCCACCACTTGGGTTTCCTCCCAAGAATCACCTGATTTAACTTCACAGCATGACGCAAGTCTCTTGACTACTCAGAATTCATCAAGTGACTCATATTCATCCTCTAGTGCTAAGACTACACTGAATTCCTTCAGTTACTGGACAGATGTTATAGGTGACCTCTTCTTTGTTTAGTCTAAATTTCAACTGGCCCGCCTCCACATATACTAGGGCCCTCCTGGTTGCAAAGAATGGTCATCCCAAAATGATGGGGACCTCATATCAACCTTGCAATCCAAAATCACGAAGTCTGCTGGGAATATAAATTTGTGTACCTTGCGAGCACATCGAATAGGATCCCCACTGGCTTTTAACAGTTCAATGAGCCATCAGTAGCCGCATAGTGGTTGGTGTGGGGGCTCCTAAGCCCAATTTCTTGAACACTGCCAAGGGCATCAAGTTGATGCTTGCTCCCAGATCATAAAGTGCCCTTGCAAACTCGACATTCCCAATGGTACAAGGTGTAGTGAAAGCACCTACATCTTCCTTCTTCTCAGCTAGGACCCTTGTAGCTATGGCACTACAGTGATGTACACTGTCTACCGGCTCATAGCTCATGGATCTCTTCTTAGTCACCAAGTCCTTCATAAACTTCGCATATCCCAGCATTTGTTCCAATGCCTCAACCAATGGTATGTTCACAGATAACTATTTAAGCATTGAAAGGAATTTCTGGAACTTACCATTTCCCACCTTTTTCTTCATCCATTGAGGGAATGGTGGTGGTGGTCGTGGGATATCTTTATAGATTGGAGTTGCTCCTTGGTCAATGTCGGGTTGTTCTTCACCTCTTGGTGCCTCAACATGCTCAGCGCCCTCTATCTCAACACTCTTCTCATTCTCCTCCATCATGCTTTCTTTCATCCGTTCAACTACAACCGGAAAATGGGGGTCAACTGTGGTATTACCACTCCTAGTCATCACCTCCATGTAATGGCCATCGTTCTTTGGGTTTTAGACGGTGTTGCTAGGTAGTGTACCCTTTTTTCTAGGGTTTATTGATGCTGACAATTGCCCAAGTTGATGTTCGATCTGCTTTATGGCTGTAGCATGAAATTCCACTTTCTAACCCATACTTGATATGTCACTTCGGATATCCTTCAATTTATTATCAGCGGACTTCACCTTTTTCAGCATTTCGGCCATCATGCTCTCCAACTTAGACTTGTCAGCCTCCCCCTCTCGTGCATTGGGAGGCACATAAACTCCAGCCTGGTCATCGCAGTATCCATCATTTCTTCTCCATTCTCCTTTGCGCTCACGACCTCAGCTCCTGTCTCTGAACCCATTTCAATTGTAATTGTCCCTGTATTGGTTCTGACCTTGTTTCTAGAACCTTGGCGCCAATTGTCTTGTACAGACGCTTGGGTGTTGGCTCAGAAACCCGCCACTTGGTTGTCCAGGAAACTTACCTCTTCCTCGGAGTCAGAGTGGTCTGCTTGCGTCTCCAATCCTTGTGTCCCCACTGTATTTACCATTTTGGATCCAACTCCCATAATATGCTTTGTCAACAAATCTAGTGATGTGCACATATGAGCCAACTCCTAGTCGCATTCTTCTTCCTTCCTACGTTGGTCTGCAGTCAAACCAACAACATATGTATCGACCGCTGCATCAGCCTCCCTCGTATGCCATGCCTTATTTGTCTTGGTCACCCTGTCAAGGATAGTAGTAGCTTGCTCCTAGGTGTGACTCATCAATGACTCTCCTGCCACCGTGTCCGCTACAGCTTTTGTGCTATTGTTTAGAGACTTGTAAAAAATTTTCAACAAACTGTCATCTGGTATCTTATGGTTTGGGCACTTTGTCAACTTCTTTTTCAACCTCAGCCAGGTTTCATGAGGTGCCTCAGTTTTAATCTGTCAGAAATTATAGATCTCGTCCTTAAGCTGCAACATTCTGTAGGGGGGAAAGAATCTCTCCAAGAAGGCCTATTTGAGTTCCCTCCAGTTGGTTATGGAGTTGTTGAGCAACTCCGATAACCATAAGGTGTCTTCTCCTGATAGAGAGAAGAGGAAAAGTCTGAGCCTAATGGAATCTTGGCTAACTTCGGGCAACCTATACGCCTTGCATATGCCTCCGAAGTTCATCAAGTGCAGGTTGGCGTCATCCGCTGTGTGGACACTGAACACCCCTTTCATGTTTAACAATTGAATCATGGTGCTCATGATATCAAATTTGGCCCTAGCAGGCAGTGGTGGTGGCACAATTACTCCAGTTGACCTAACTTCATCAATGTCTGGGTCCTCATCGTCGAAGAACTGAGGGGAAAATCTATGTCCTCTGTTGCCCCTCACATGTCGACCATCATTAACAACATCGTCTCTATCATTCTCTGCAACGTGAAGTGCAGCTTGCCGAGCTAGCTCTTCTTGCCTAGCTTCTTCAGCTATGCGGGCCTCTCTTTGTTCATGGTTGTCCATTTTGCGCAGTGTCCGTTCAATTTCGGGGTTCAACAGAATTAGGGGATTTTCACTACTATGAGTGCTTGGCATCCACTGGAAAACAACCTGTGGGTATCAAAAACAAAAATAAAACGTAATTAAGGAAATAACTACCAAAAAGTCAATACAAGCAAATAATCTAGTCTTAGTCGTATTCCCTGCAACAGCGCCACTTTTTGATAACACTCAAAACATACCCCCTACCGAAGTATGAAGTGGACGTTGTTAATAAAGAACCCAACTAGAGGTTGGGATCAATCCCACAGGGAATATGGAAGAGCTAGACTACTGCTGGTAAGTGAACTTTGTTAGGTAGTTACTCCAAAATGGGGGGTTTAAAGAGAATAATAACTTAAAATGATGATTAGAATTGTGTTGTAAAATAAAGAGTTAAAGCTAACTAGGGTTTGAGTTCCCCATGGGTTCATAACTTCTTCGGTTATACACAAGTGATCAATTTCAATACTTTACTTGTAGAACTGATAACTAGGGTGCATCCAAATGATTGGTTCGTCCCTATTGGATGACTATACTCAATCATCGGGTCAGGTCTCATGAGCAATTGTAAACTAACCATTATCAATTTGTCCTAAATATAACTATCCTATGACCACAACTCATGTTAAAACAATGATCATCAAGATCAAGGGTTTGTTGTAATTCTCTTTTCCTAATCTCTACCTCTCTAGGCTCAAGCAAGTAAGCAATTTGGGAAAGTCCTAACAGTGTACACTATTAAGAAATGTTAAATCATGAAGAGAATACAATACAAGTGTTTTTCATTGGTTTTGAATCACTTTTGTGCAATCCTAGCTCGTTAATCCACAATGGTTCCCAAAACCCTAGTTATGGAGGTTTTAGCCTCTTATAGTTGCAAGGTTGTGATTCACATTCATGATTAAATACATAAATCAATACTTACAATCGTAGATGAGAGAAAAACTTCATTGATTAAATCTGGAAATTATCAAGRATAATTCACAAGATCAAGAAGAAAATCAAGAAARGGTTGATCACAAGTTAATCAACTCAATTCTATGTTCTCTCGTAATTGTCTAACAAAAACTAACAATGTCTAACGAAATCTGATCTAGTCTAATGAAAATAAAACATAAAACGTATTTATAAAGACATAAGAATCTTTTTCCTAAGCTAACAGGGTAAACTTCCAAATTTGCTGCCGCTTGAGCCACGACCAATCCTACGACCCGTAGCAGTCTTGTATGGGTCGTACCTGCTTTTGGTAGGTATTTAGCTTGCTAAAATACGGATAAGTGTTTGTCCTTGGTACGACTCTGATGTGTTGTGGATTTACAGCACTATTGATGCTCAAAACTAAGAAAATAGCATGGACTTAGGTGTATTTATGTGGATATGAGACACTTTTCCTTTGATTTCAGGATAAATGGGTGTTGGAATAATAAATTGCAAAAGGAAGCTAAAAGTGTGCAAAAAAAGGGCAAAAAGTGAAGTCCACAGTACGATCTGTAGGATGGACCTATGAGTCGTACTGAGGGCCTTGATGAGAAGCTGAAAAGTTTAACCTAGAAGACTGATCCTATGAGACTTGTCACAGATCGTACCATGGTAGTACGAGTCGTGGTAAGCCAGTCGTGATGAAATCTAAAAGAATTGCACAGGAGGCTGACTCTCAGTACGAGTACCCTACAATCTGTGAGATGAAGGTACCAGTTGTACCATACCGGTCATGGTGAAGTTCAGATAAAGTTCAAAGTATCAGGATCAATCCACGAGTGCAATGTACGAGTCGTAGGATGTTGGTACGAATTGCACCTTGGCCCAACGCTTGGCCAAAATTCAGCCAACACTTCAAGCCACAAGTTGATGCCACAGTCTGTGAGAAGCACCTATGAGTCGTAGGTGGACCCGCGATGAGGTCTGCAACAAATATGGAAAACAGTCCTGTTAGTTTAGGAAAAGGATTCTTGTGTCTATATAAATATTTTTTACGCTTTATTTTTCATAGAGGAAGACAAATAGACTTAACTCTAGTAGGAAAACATTGTAGTAAGCAATTTTACATCATTGAAAGAGAGGATTGAGTTGGTTCAGCATTGTGATCAACCTTTTCTTGAATTCATATTGTTCTTGCTACTTGTTATTCAAGATTTCGTGGTTTAATTAAAGGAATCGTTTTTATCAATCATCTTTGTAAGTATTGTTTTATGTTTTCAATCATGAACACAATTCACAATCTTGCAACTATGAGAGGCTAAAACCTCCATAGCTAGGATTGTGGGAACCATGGCGGATTAACAAGTTAGGGTTGTACAAAGTGAGTCTAAAACCAATACTAGTTACTTATATAGTATTCTCTTCATCATTAATGATTCTTAGGGGTGCGCAACATTAGGAAGTGCCTGCATTCTTTACTTTCTTTGGTCGAAGAGGTAGAGATTAGGAAAAGAGAATTACAACAGAGCCTTGAACTTGATGATCATTGTATTAACTTGAGCTGTGGTCGAAGGATAGTTATATCCGGAACTTAGTGAATAACAGTTAGTTTGCAAAACTCATGAGACTTGGTCGAGTAATTGAGGATAGTCATTCAATAGGGATTGGTCGATCGTTTGAATGAACCTAAGTTATTAATTTTGTATGTAAGTATTGGTAAAGATCACGAGTGTATCCCCAAAGCTGTTATGAATCCATGGGGAATACAAACCCTAGTTATTCTTTGATTATTGATTCACAAATATAATCTTGACTGCTGTTTATTTCTATTATTGATTTTTTATTAGATTTCCCCCCATTGTGAAGTAATTACCATACAAGTTCATCTACCAGCTATAATCTAGATCTTCCATATTCCCTATGGGTTCAACCCCAACCTTTAGTTGGGTTCTTTATTGACAACGTCTGCTTCATACTCCAGTTGGAAGTGTGGTTTGAGCATTATCAAAAAGTGACGCCGTTGCCGGGTAATACGGCTAAGACTAAGTTATTTGCTTGTTGTTGACTTTTTGGTGATTATTTCCTTAATTACATTTATTTTTGTGTTTTTGATTACCCACAGGCTGTCCTCCGGTGAATGCCAAGCCCTCGGAGTAGAGGAGACCCTTGTTCCACTAAATCCCGAAATCGAATGAGCACTATATAGAATGGAAAACCCTGAGTAGAGAGAAGCCCTCTTAGCTGAAGAAGCTAGGCAAGACGAGCTAGCTCGGTTAGCTGCACTTCAGTAGGCTGGTGATGACAGAGATGAGGTGGTAAACACTGGTCGACATGGGAGGGGCAACCTATCTCAGAGATTTGCCCCTCTGTTCTTCGATGATGAGGACCCAGATATTCATGAGGTTGAGTTAACTGGAGCAATTGTGCCACCACCACTGCCCGCTGGGGCCAAATTTGACATTACGAATACCATGATTCAATTGTTAAACATAAAGGGGGTGTTCAGTGGCCACGCAGCAGATGACGCCAACCTGCACTTGATGAATTTTGTAGGAATATGCAAGGCATACAGGTTTCCCGGAGTAAGCCAGGATTCAATAAGACTCCTACTCTTCCCTTTCTCTCTATCTGGGGAGACTTTGTGGTTATTGGAGTTGCCTAATGACTCCATAACCAATTGGTGGGAGCTTAAACAAGCCTTCTTGGAGAGATTCTTTCTCCCATCAAGGATGTTACAGTTAAAAGATGAGATCTACAACTTTCGGCAAATTAATATGGAGGCACTTCATGAAACCTGGTTGAGGTTCAAAAAAAAGTTGACTAAGTGCCCGAACCATAAAATCCCAGATGACAGTTTGTTGGAAATCTTTTATAGGTCTCTTAATAATAGCACCAAGGCTGTAGNCATATCCTTCAGTAACTCTTTCCTCTCCTCATCTACATGGGACATACTCTCATAGCACCAAGGCTGTAGCAGACATGGTGGCGGGTGGAGCATTGATGAGTCACACATGGGAGGAAGCAGCCACTATCCTTGATAGGGTGACAAAGACAAATAGGGCCTGGCATACGAGGGAGGCTGACGCAGTGGCAGGTACATATGCTATTGGTTTGACTGCAAACCAATGAAGGAAGGAGGAAGAATGCGATCAAGAGTTGGCTCACATGCGCACATCATTGGATTTGCTGACAAAGCATATCATAGGAGCAGGGGCCAAAAAGGTAAATGCAGTGGAAACTCAAGGAAGGGAGCAAGGAGCAGATCACTCTGATTCTGAGGAAGAGACAAACTTCCTAGATAGACAAGTGGTGGGTTTCTGAGCCAACGCCTAAGCGTCTGGACAACAACACAATTGGCGCCAAGGTTTTGGGAATCAAGGTCAGAACCAATACAGAGACAACTACAACAGGAACGGATTTAGAGATAGGAGCCGTGGTCGTGAGCGAGAGGGAGAATGGAGACGAAATGACGGATATCGCAATGACCGGGCTGGAGTCTATGTGCCTTCCAACGCACAAGAAGGGGAGGCCAGACAATCAAAGTTGGAGAGTATGATGGCCGAAATGCTGAAAACAGTGAGGTTCACGGATGACCAGTTAAAAGAAATTCAAAGTGACTTATCTAGCATGGGTAAGAAAATGGAATCTCATGCCGCCGCCATCAAGCAGATAGAACACCAACTTGGGCAACTGTTAGCATTAATAAACCATAGGCAAAAGGGTATACTTCCTAGAAACACTGTATAGAATCCAAAGAATTATGCTCATCGCATGGAAATGATGACTAGGAGTGGGAAAACCACAATTTACCCCCTGTTGAAGTTGAAAGGAAGAAAGAGACCGTGATTGAGGAAGAAGAGATTGGTGATGAGACACAACATGATGAGTTTCAAGAGGCCCCTCGGGGTGAGAAGGAATGCGACATTGATCAAGGGGAAACTCTAATGCAAAAGGCTATCCCGAGACCACCGCCACCATTCCCGCAAAGGATGAAGAAAAAGGCGGATAATAGTAAGTTCCAAAAATTTCTTTCAATGCTTAAACTACTTTCTGTGAATATACCGTTGGTCGAAGCACTAGAGTAGATGCCGGGATATTCAAAATTCATGAAGGACCTGGTGACGAAGAAAAGATCTGTAAGCTATGAGCCGGTTGACAATGTCCATCACTGCAGTGCCATAGCAACAAGGGTATTGGCTCAGAAAAAGGAAGACCCAGGTTCCTTTACGATACCTTGCACCATTGGTAATGTCGAGTTCGCAAGGGCACTCTGTGATCTGGGAGCTAGCATTAATCTAATGCCCTTGGAGGTCTTTAAGAAGATAGGATTGGGAGCCCCCACACCAACCAACATGCGACTACTGATGGCCGATAGAACAGTAAAAAGACTAGTGGGCATCCTAGTTGATGTGCTCATCAAGGTTTATAAGTTCATATTCCCACCAGACTTTGTGATTTTGGATTGCGAGGTCGATTATGAGGTCCCCATCATTCTAGGGCGACCATTCCTCGCTACTAGGAGAGCTCTAGTAGATGTGGAAGCTGGCCTGTTAAAGTTCAGGCTAAACAAAGAAGAGGTCACTTTCAACATCTGTCAGACCATGAAGCAACCAAAGGA